>JADWOT020001866.1:0-33000 GCA_036345935.2 Taenia hydatigena | reverse complement strand
ATGCCCACTGACTAATGATATCCGTGTTAGCAATTGTGTCAGTGGATGGCCTATCCTCAACAAAAACTTCTATCCGCTTTAAGAGAATCCAGGGTCGATCTGTCCAACACATTGCTTTATATGGCTAAGTGCTTAAAACATTGCACCATGTTCGGTCGATTTCGATTCAAGGTTTCCCAGTCACTTTCAATCGCTCTTTTGCTTTTGGTTTAAATTTAAGTCACTTCTAAGTTCCAATTGAGATAGACCCCATTTCTTGTGTTAAAAATGTACTGATTGGGCACGTCTTGAAGGCACAGGCAAAGCCTGATAAGTAGCACTGGGTCGCTCGATGGTCACCATCTATGTTTTGACGCATTTATGCTGATGGTAGTCATTGGGGCAGACTTCACTGCCTGTTGTAATAGACGTGCTTAAAATGGCTTGCTAGAATGAATTCATGGAATAATTTAGAAGTGAATAGCCCCAATTGTGATCGACCTCAATCAATTTATATTTTCTTATTCCGTATTCACTCGCTACAGTCAGTGGGTCGATAAAAAATGCGGAAGGGCCTAGTTACACAAAGTGAAAAAGGGCACGAACATGAAGGCGCTTCGTGCAAAAGATTAGGCATTACGTCGCTTAACTTTGAAGCACACTAGATGAGAGTAGCCTTTTTGAATCATTTAATATCTGCAAACGCTAATAATTGTGTTCGTTTGACACAGTGGATCCGGTTTTCTCAAATTTTCTTGCTTCTCAAGAAAGGGAATTAGAATTTTTCTTGACATTTTAATGGTTTAAGAGGTGTTTAGACTGCAATGTCAATTTAAATGTGCCAAAATTAAAAAGAGTTGATGCGTTTTAAATGGACATTTATCCGGAATAGTTGGATGGTAAATGAAATTTAGTGGACTGTTTTGCCATGTTAAGATACACTAGGCCATTTTATTAAAGTGGCACAGAATTCAGAAGCGTTGCCTTTTCTAATATGGCGGATGGGTAGGAAAAGGTTTTATGCCTCTGACCTTTGTAATTCGCGAACCGTTCGGATCGTCATTCCCTAAAAATCTGCCTTTTCACGATTTGTTGCATTAAGAGCCGACGAACCAACAAATTTTGCTGATATAGCAAGAAATTTGTCGAAAATCCTAAGCCTTACACCAGCTCTCATTGCCGCCCTTCACTGACCAACTTAGTAGTGGTGTCAAAATTTTGCATGGAATGCAGCCGCTGACAAAGTGATTCAAAAATAGTTGGCGCATGGTGCGCAACTCCCTGCCAGGCTGCATTGAATCCATCGCATTCACACAAGGTGATAGTCATGCAACACAACAGTGGCATCGGAAATTTAGGAATCAACTTTGATGAGATCAAAAGCCAAATAACCCCATGCAAACGCAGAGATGGTATCCAAGACTTCGTGCTAGAGCACCAAAAACCTAAGAGATCATTTTAATCTAAAAGCCGGAGCAGGGTGGGATGCTTAAGATGCAGCAGGCTACTTACCCTCGGGCAAATATACTACTTCACAAAGTTGGTACAGATTTTAAAAAAAGATGAAATTCAATCAACAGTCTGCTGAGCAGCGCCAAATTGTGAGACACATCGGTTCAGATCAATTTCGAAGGAACCGAAATGTACAGAAAGGCACACAAGTAGGTGTTACTATAATCGTTAAGGGCAGTGGCTTACAAAAGTTCTGCCTCAAACTGTAGCTTAGCTCTTAATATTTACCTTCCAGCAACATTGGTTATTCCTGGTGCGTATCGCGTTCTGTGTACCCACGGATTTGTCACAGTTAACAAATCCTGCGATCAGCAGAGAACGTAGACATTTTAAGGGCATTTAATCCAATACATGAGAGCATTTCCTCTGGTTCGTTACTTTGTGCTCAAACGCCACTAAACTATCAATTGGCCAAACGGCAAGCAGTATTAAGTGAGTCCATTGCACCATACTCCAGCGGGAAATGATAGATAAACAAGTTGAGGCCTTTGGGACTCCTTGTCATTACCTCACGGCTAACGAGTCTACGGATAAGGTGAGAGCCTAAACTTAGACGAATTTGTGAATGCTCGCTAGTGGTGAGGTTAAGGGATGCAGCGTATCGGAAACCTATTTCTAAATGGACAAACGAAAAGAAAAAAAGGCATAAAATCACTCAGTCAAATTAAGAAGAGCTCAGCGCGATTTTTTTGAATAGCCAAAAGTGAAGATGACAAATGATCAAGAGGCTGAAATTTCCACAGCGAAGAACATTAGATAACATCATATCCGTGCCGTAAGGCATACTATTTGATAATGCGGGGGGTTTAAACTTACCCAAGTGAAATTGGAGATTCTCATTTGCGTTGCCAAAGGAATGCTGTTTTGCAGCATGGGTCGCTGCCAGTTGAACGGCGCTACCATTAACGCCAAGACTCGTACAGCGCAATCCAAATAAAAGGCTCCTGCAGACGACGATAATTGTGCGAATGCGGTGGGCTGTGCCACCAAGGCGTCACTTCTCATTGCCTCTTAAAGGGGCCCGACGTAGTCACCTACAGTTACAGGAGGATTCTGTTATTTTGGAGGCAAAGTAACTGCACTTAGCGACAAAGTATGAAGAAAAGTCTTCAGATGGGATAGCCATCAGTGACATACTAGTATTTTTAGTGTGCTGTTGAAAAAGGGTGGGTCTGTACGATTGTTGTGCAGTTCCGCAACAGTTGAACAGATGGATGGATATCCATCCCTACTCCTGTTTAAGAATACGACCTTTCAAGGGTATCAGAGATATCAGGAAACCATTAATTTCTCGTGCTTATTTTAATAAGGTATGTTCTCTAGTTTATTCTTGAGCCACTGGTTAATGCCATCAGCGAATGCGCTTATGGGGTTAGCAAAGGAATGTGCTAGTCATGGTCATTACTAATAGAAGTGATTGTGGTAGAGAAAGAAAGCACTTTGAAACTTATAAGTATTACGGGTTTCATTATTTGCTGGTGGATTGCAGTAAGCCGTTCTACATTGATACCTCCGGATAAAGCTACGTTACGAATCGAATTTGGGATTGGTAGTGGCATATAGCCGTTAAGTGGAGACACCAATCCATTTGCTCACAAATTTCTTCCTGGAGGTGCACTACCAGCCGCAAGCAACAGCAAATTATTAGGTTGCAATTCGAAACAATCATCGTCGTTAACTATGACAAGTCATCAGCAGTGTCACGATTGCATCGCAGCACAATTTCAAGTACTTACGGCCGATTAGAAAATCCCGCTTAAGGCAACCAGAAATGAGTAAACGCATTCAAATTTCTAAGCTAAATATCCTAGCATAGCCTCCTATGTATTTTGTCCGACCGCAAGAGTTTCAACTCTGCTTACAACACTTCAAAGCTAAACAATAAGAGTAAGGCATGTTTTAGTTTTCGCAATTCATTCTAGATGAGCACCTATAACGCTTTTAACACTAGAGCAGAATAGATCCGAAGTCTGGCACATAAAACCTTAAAACGAGTAAGCACAAAATAATCGAAACCCTAAAACAATCGAGTGCAATAATACGAGAAAAAATTACCTCCGATTTCATTTGCCAATGCATTCCGCATACCCAACAAGGAAATGCCAAAGGGAAGCTCGGTGTAAGCTGAAGCAAAGATATCTAATCATTTATTAAGCAGTTTCAAGTGATAAACAGGAATAATAGCATTGGTTGAGCGTTCAGAGCAAAAGAGAAGTAGAGGAGGGCATGTACACCGCCGACTAGCTCATTCGCCTCCATGGCACGTGGAGGCACCTTCACAAGTGTCGGTGTAGGCACAACCTCGGTGGTGGTTGCTGTTTACCACCATTGCTGCGACCATCCCCACGGCTGGCCACACGGCGACCACCATTGCGGCTTCTTCTCCCACGACCACTCACACGGCGACCAGCAGTGCGGCTTCTGCACAGACCACAATGCCCACTTCTGTCCCCATTGCGAACCCTTCTCAAACTCTCCCCACGGTGCCCACTTCCACGGATACGAGCATGGCCAACCTCCCCACCCCATTTCTTTGTCTCTGCTTTCCTTGATACTGACTTGCGCTCTGAGGTGTGCCCGCTTATATACCAGTCGCCTTGTCTCCAATTGTCTCGTGTAGCCCTCGTGCTCACTGCACTTTTAGCTCTACACCCGTGCTTGCCGATCATCGTCGATGCTCTCGTGATGCCAACATTTTCGGCTGACATTTTAGGTGTCGCGTAGACTGTGAGTTGCATGTGACTTCTCAACATAGAAATTTAACAATGTTCTATGAACGGTGATGGCCTTGCTAATGTAGAGGTCATAGATCACAAGCCATTTTTGAAACTTACCGAACCGCTAGATCCACTTTATTCATTTTCCGGTGATAAATACATTGAAAGGAAATATTCCATTAGCATCAAATGCTTTCTAGGCTACAAGTGACTTGTCTCCATCAATCGTGTAGAGATTTGCCTTCATGACACCAGTCCAATATGTTCGACTATAAGTACAGCTATTTTGGGTTTCGTTTCGACCGGGTTACGCCATCGTAGCACACAAGACGTCTTGGATATTTTTCTCGCAAGCGCAATTATTTATTTTCAATGCTGAGACTTATTGCATTATGCTCCCTAGATTTGACGCGAAACGAGTCAAGCATCGAGACATCGCTTGGCTTATAATATTAACCTTTTAATCACTTGAAATTCAACATGATTTAAGATGTAACTGCTTAGTGCATTGGTTTTTAAACAATGTTGCAAATTACAATCACATTACAAATAAAACCAGTTGTAGAGCTATCCCGTAAGTGGAGGAAAAATTTTGCAGGCTGATAAACAAGCAAATTCGGATATTTATTTAAAGGGACTGTATTCTTTTCTCAACTCTAGCTTAAATTTACTGAAGTTTCGCAATAGAACTAACAGAATGATTATACAACTTTGAAGTAGTCTTGGCGATGCCAAATGCAATTTTGTCTCGGATTCGCTGAGTTCTCAGTGCATTAACCATCTTATCTCCGAGTAGAACTTCACTGAGCAAACTGCTTCTAATAATCCATTAGTCTGCAATGGTACGAGACGATGTGCCAATCGTCCTTATTATTATTATATACGTACGTAAGGCCTCTGATTAAGACTGCAAAGAAGAGCTAATTGTTTAGAGCAGAACCATTTGACATGAATAGATTTAGCATCAATTGCGCCTAAGACCGCCCAGAGGTGTGTGCAGATTGAGGAATGCATAAATACCAACCGGTTAATTAAGCCCTGAAATCGCTTGCAGAAAAAAATTGTTTAATGGTTGCCAAATGATTTACTGATTGATGAATTTTGTGAAAACAAGAGCTACAATCACTTTTTTTAAATTCGCAGTCGATTGTCAATCTTGATGAGCCATCGCCTTGGATGAATTTATCCCGCATAACTCCAATAGGGTGATAAACCAGGTATGCGTATTTATATTTGTCATGATATCATTAAAGACTTAGCTTCAGATCAGACTCAATTACTCAGTTCTTCTGATTCAAGCATAAATACTGCCTAATAATTTTATCTGCCACACAAATAAACCGAGACATTGACAGTTAAGTCAAGATATCGCAGAAGTCATGATTTTGGAGCAAATTTCTGCTGGTGGGTGTTATGTTCTTTGCGAGCGACTTATGTGTGCAATGGAAGAGGCTACATGGGCATTATTGGCTAATATAGAGTTTGACTAGAGTTGGAAGACAAATAACTCCTACACGTAAATGTAGTCCTAAACAACGTGCGTTGCTGCATTGCATCAACCACATAAGTTGTCATCGTGCGTCTGCCCGTACGTGCGAACCGTAAAATAACGGCACGATAAGCACCACAGATGAATCGGGTCTACATTGACAAGGCCATCACCGTTCATAGAACATTGTTAAATTTCTATGTTGAGAAGTCACATGCAACTCACAGTCTACGCGACACCTAAAGTGTCAGCCGAAAATGTTGGCATCACGAGAGCATCGACGATGATCGGCAAGCACGGATGTAGAGCTAAAAGTGCAGTGAGCACGAGGGCTACACGAGACAATTAGAGACAAGGCGACTGGTGTATAAGTGGGCACATCTCAGCGCGCAAGTCAGTATCAAGGAGAGCAGAGACAAAGAAATGGTGTGGGGAGGATGGCCATGCTCGTATCCGTGGAAGTGGGCACCGTGGGGAGAGTTTGAGAAGGGTTCGCAATGGGGACAGAAGTGGGCATTGTGGTCTGTGCAGAAGCCGCACTGCTGGTCGCCGTGTGAGTGGTCGTGGGAGAAGAAGCCGCAATGGTGGTCGCCGTGTGGCCAGCCGTGGGGATGGTCGCAGCAATGGTGGTAAACAGCAACCACCACCGAGGTTGTGCCTACACCGACACTTGTGAAGGTGCCTCCACGTGCCATGGAGGCGAATGAGCTAGTCGGCGGTGTACATGCCCTCCTCTACTTCTCTTTTGCTCTGAACGCTCAACCAATGCTATTATTCCTGTTTATCACTTGAAACTGCTTAATAAATGATTAGATATCTTTGCTTCAGCTTACACCGAGCTTCCCTTTGGCATTTCCTTGTTGGGTATGCGGAATGCATTGGCAAATGAAATCGGAGGTAATTTTTTCTCGTATTATTGCACTCGATTGTTTTAGGGTTTCGATTATTTTGTGCTTACTCGTTTTAAGGTTTTATGTGCCAGACTTCGGATCTATTCTGCTCTAGTGTTAAAAGCGTTATAGGTGCTCATCTAGAATGAATTGCGAAAACTAAAACATGCCTTACTCTTATTGTTTAGCTTTGAAGTGTTGTAAGCAGAGTTGAAACTCTTGCGGTTCGACAAAATACATAGGAGGCTATGCTAGGATATTTAGCTTAGAAATTTGAATGCGTTTACTCATTTCTGGTTGCCTTAAGCGGGATTTTCTAATCGGCCGTAAGTACTTGAAATTGTGCTGCGATGCAATCGTGACACTGCTGATGACTTGTCATAGTTAACGACGATGATTGTTTCGAATTGCAACCTAATAATTTGCTGTTGCTTGCGGCTGGTAGTGCACCTCCAGGAAGAAATTTGTGAGCAAATGGATTGGTGTCTCCACTTAACGGCTATATGCCACTACCAATCCCAAATTCGATTCGTAACGTAGCTTTATCCGGAGGTATCAATGTAGAACGGCTTACTGCAATCCACCAGCAAATAATGAAACCCGTAATACTTATAAGTTTCAAAGTGCTTTCTTTCTCTACCACAATCACTTCTATTAGTAATGACCATGACTAGCACATTCCTTTGCTAACCCCATAAGCGCATTCGCTGATGGCATTAACCAGTGGCTCAAGAATAAACTAGAGAACATACCTTATTAAAATAAGCACGAGAAATTAATGGTTTCCTGATATCTCTGATACCCTTGAAAGGTCGTATTCTTAAACAGGAGTAGGGATGGATATCCATCCATCTGTTCAACTGTTGCGGAACTGCACAACAATCGTACAGACCCACCCTTTTTCAACAGCACACTAAAAATACTAGTATGTCACTGATGGCTATCCCATCTGAAGACTTTTCTTCATACTTTGTCGCTAAGTGCAGTTACTTTGCCTCCAAAATAACAGAATCCTCCTGTAACTGTAGGTGACTACGTCGGGCCCCTTTAAGAGGCAATGAGAAGTGACGCCTTGGTGGCACAGCCCACCGCATTCGCACAATTATCGTCGTCTGCAGGAGCCTTTTATTTGGATTGCGCTGTACGAGTCTTGGCGTTAATGGTAGCGCCGTTCAACTGGCAGCGACCCATGCTGCAAAACAGCATTCCTTTGGCAACGCAAATGAGAATCTCCAATTTCACTTGGGTAAGTTTAAACCACCTGCTTATTTTCGCTGTAGAAATTTTAACCTTTTGGTCACTTGTTATCTTACTTTACCTCTGATTGTTTGAAAAATCACGCTCAGCTCTTTTCAATTTGACTGAGTGATTTTATGCCTTTTTCACTTTTTGTTTGTCCGTTTAGAAATAACTTTCTGATACACTGTTCCCCTTTGCCTTTAAGTTTAGGCCCTCATCTTCGCCGTAGACTAGTTAGCCGTGAGGTAATGACAAGGAGTCCCAAAGGCTTCAAATTGTTTATCTATCATTTCTTGCTAGTTTAGTGGCATTTGTGCACAAAGTAACGAACCAGAGGAAATGCTCTCACGTGTTGGATTAAATGCTTTAAAAATATCTACGTTCTCTGCTAATTATAGGTTTTGTTAGCTGTGACAAACTTGTGGGTGCACAGAACGCGATACGTGCCAGGAATGGCCATGTTGTTAAAAGGTAATTATTAGGATCTAAGCTGCAGTTAGAGGCGGGACTTTTGTAAGCCACTGCCTTTAACGACTGGAGTAACACCTTCTAGTGTGCCTTTCTAAACATTTTTGTTTCTTAAAAATTGATCTGAATCTATGTGCTTTGCAATTTGGCGCTGCTCAGCAGATTCTTGATTGATAATCATCTTTTTTTAAAAATCTACGCCAACTTCGTAAAGCGGCATATTTTCGCGGAAATAAGTAATCTATTGCATCTTAAGCACGCTACCCTGTTCCGGCTTTTAGATTAAAATGATCTCCTAGGTTTTTGGTACTCTAGCACGAAGTCTCGGATGCCATCTCTTTGCGGTTGCATGGGTGTCATCGGGTTATTTGGCTTTCGACCTCATCAAAGTTGATTCCTAAATTTTAGATACCTATCACCTTGTGTGAATGCGATGGATTCAATGCAGCCTGGATGGGAGTCGAGCACTATGCACCAACTATTTCTGAATCACTTTGTCGGCGGCTGTATTCCATGCAAAATTTTGATACCACTACTAAGTTGGTTAGTGAAGGGCGACAATGAGTGCTGGTGTAAGGCTATGGCCTTAGATTTTTCGACAATTTTTCTTCTGTCAGCCGTATTTGTCGATTCATCAACTCTTAATGCAACAAATTGTGAAATGGGCAGATTTTTAGGGAATGACGATCCAAAGAGTTTACGAATTACAAAAGTCAGGGGCATAAAACCCTTTCCTACCCATTTGCCACATTATCAAAAACAACGCTTTTGAATTCTCTGCCACTTCAATAAAATGGCTTAGTGTATCTTATTATGGCAAAACAGTCTACTAAATTTTATTTGCCATCCAACTATTCCGGATAAGTGTCCATTTAAAACGCATCAACTCTTTTTAATTTTGGCACATTTAGATTGGCGTTGCATTCTAAATACCTATCAAACAACAAAATTGTCAAAAGAAATCAACTTCCCTTTCTTGAGAAACAATGCAAACTGAGAAAACTGGGTTAATCGTGTCAAATAAACACGATTATTAACGATTGCAGATATTAAACGACTAAAAGGGGCTAACCCCATCCAGTACGCTTCTAAGTTAAGCGGCGTAATGTATCATCTTTTGTACGAAGCACCTTCATGTTCGTGTCCGTATTCACTTCATGTAACCAGGTCCATCCGCAATATTAATCGGCCCACCGACTGTAGTAAACGATAATGGGATTAGGAAATATGAATTAAGGGAGTTCGATTACAGGTGGAGCATTTCACTTATAAAATTGTGTCACAAATTAAGCGCGCCTATTGCGACTGGCAGTGATGTCTGCATCAATGACTGCTGTCAGCATAGGTGCGTCAAAATCTAGATGCTGACTTAGAAACGTTCATGTTCAGGGTCGGCAGTGAAGCCTACGAATCCTTAAAAGTAACCATCAAGTAACACAGAGCTATTATGTCTTTACCAGTACCTTCAAGCCACGCTCAATCGGTGCATGTTTTACACGGGACATGACATCAACTTCATCTGGACTTTGAAATTGCCTTGAATTTAAGCCAAAAAAGCAGTTATTGAAAGTGACTGGAAAGTCCCGAGTCGAAATTAACCTAAAATGGTGCAATGTATTAAGCACTTAGCAATGCAAAGAAATGTGTTGGACAGATTGCCACTGGATTCTCTTGGAGCGTGTAAAAAGTTTTATTGAGGATGGGTCATCTACTGAAACAGTTGCTTTCACGCATTAAGGATGGTTCCACGCATGTCGTTAGTCAGTGGGCGTTTTGATTACAAGAAAAGCTACTTCTTATCCCTCCATGAACAGCCGCAACTTGGATTTGTCACCCTTTCTCTTCACGGATTCTTCTGAGACAGAGAAGAAGGTGGAGGAGCAAAGTAGGCCAAATTCACTATCCTGCGGAACAGCTTGGGTCAAGGGAGATAGTTCAAGTAAGCCTGTGCATTTTTTCACCTCATCTCAGGGCTTGAAGATGGGATATCATTAGCCTCAACAATTAGCACGAAGTCATTTAAATTGTATTCGCACACGCGTTTGCCTATTGAACGTAAGTGCAGAGCATTTTTGATAATTTATTGGTAGTTCCATATAGTCGTGGGCCAAATTTCTTTGTCTTCATTGCACAGTGTTTCCCAATGCATCCACATCATCACAAAGGTAAATGTTTCGTCAAATCGAAGCAAACAACGACAAATCTCTCTGCTGCACTACCTTAATAATGCTCATCTGGCAAGTAGAACACTTCACTTAACTAGTTTGATCAAGGACGTCAATGCGTGGTTTCAGTATCGCTAAAATTTTGCGGGATCATTCTTATCACCTCCTGCTATTAAATTAGTCACAGACGGTGGAACATACACAAGTAATGTGATGGTCTTAACTGCCTTGTTATACACTGGTATGAATTAGCCAATGTTCAGGAGTCAGCAATATCTTGAAGAGCGTGTTCTGCATCGAAGAGACTCAAAAGAGTTTTCTGCCGTGAGAATCCCAAATCCCAAATGACCATGTCGAAGGTTTGGCGTTGAATTCTGCATTTATTACAACTGGTGAATATGCATTTGCTGATTTAGCCACCATATTCCTCTCCACTGCCTCGGTGATGATATCTGCGTGATTTTTCGCGTAAGGCTGTGCACATTGACTAGTTACAATGTCACAACTCATCATAAAAACAAAAGCCTCCTCAAAGTGAGGGTGAAAGCTATTTTGTAACAGTGAGTGTGCTTAGCAGTGTCCTTAACGCAATCGCTCAAGCAATTCAACAGCATATGGTTCCATAGTTTGTGCGTGAATGGACAAGTTGGTTAGTAATTCAAGAACTTGCAGCCCATGGGCTAACATCAACTAACAAAACATTTAAAAGTACAGGTGCACGGATCGTAAATGCAAGTTATTTCTCAAAAAGAAATGCCCATTCAACTCTGCCTCATGTTATTGGCAACTTCCATCGCACATGGCGACGTTGCATTGGCAATCGGTAAGTTGCCTTCTTATCCTTACACTGATCATTGCACGTGAAGAAAGAACTATTCGCTAAATGAGAGCTTTTCCCAAAGATAGCGAAAATTTCTTAGCATATAAACTGCTAAAGTGCGCCAGAGACGGCTTAGCTACTTTTACTTATTTGTACCCCGATACATTGTATCCAACACCTTGCATGATGTCACATCTCAGTCAAATCAACTTAGTGCGGCTGACTTCTTTTTTTTGCTATTATCTCTGATGCTTACCTTCTTCACACTTTAGCCCGTTACTTCCATAGTTTCTTCAAACGTTCTTTAGTTTTGTGGTAAATAGGATTTCGCCTATCTTTGTACCCTCTTACATGGCACTTTCATCAAATAAACCAGTTTTCATAAAGGGTGTTGCACACGATTTCCGTTTAATTTTGCCAACAAGAACCAAAGTACGGTTTCTATTAATACATAAAGCAAATTTAACACGTTAAAATCAATTGCATTTGGCAAAAATCAGGGAGACAAAGTGTGCAGGTGCGTCGTAAGACATGCTTGATGCCAAACTGTTTGACAGAACCGGGCTGATTTTATCAAACCTTATTTATCTCCTACCTGTCAAACCATGGTCGCAGATGATATTTCCCTGCCCTAACCCTAAAGCCTATGCTGGTGCAACAACACTAATGATTAGTCGCCTTCAGCTTATGTGGCCGCAAGCATCCAAACACCCCTTGTCCACCATCACAGGCACCAGGGACATTTGTCTTTTGCACCTTTAAGATAAATAGGAACCCATACAGCCTCATTACTGCATCTCGATTCAGCGCGCTGCCAGCAACTAGTCTGGCACAAAGCATATATAGCATAGGCCAAGAGAGAGACTTACCAACCAAGTCTATAGGTGATTATTTGTGTACAGCTGCAAAGGAGGATAGGTGCTATCAGGTAGTCAAAGAGGGACAAACAAGCAGGCTGGTAATTGGCAAAGTCGTTGGTTGAAAATCAAGAATGTGCTATGCAAATTTTCTCCCTTTAGATCCATTTCGACGTGGTTCACTCGACCTAACTCTCTTTTTACCGTCATCGATGCCATGTTTCATGCCTTCTCGAATCATTAAGTTCTACTTCTATTCTTTTTATTGCTAGTTAAGTTTTGGCACATTGGGATATTTTAGTGAATTTGACGAATTGGAAGATAGGGATGCGAGTAAATTCGAGGTGGAAGATAAATTTACACATTTGAAAAGGTTGTAAGCAGACCTCTCTGTGAAGCAGTTGAGTAAGCCATGATCTAGCCAAATCAAAATGCACACCTTTAAAAAATGCATGACTAAATGAAACCAAATACAATCTCAATTTTTTTTTGGTTTTCGTCTTTTTTTCATCGCGCTCTCACGACTCTTCTAATTCTATTAAAGCAAAAATATTACTCTAAAATCAAAGTCGTAGAGGACAACTATAACGACTTCTTTGTTAATCCGCCAAGCCTATTTAAATACCCTCTTCCATTTCTCATTAGATGGCTACATGTTCATGTGGTAATTTTCCTTTTGAGTGGGCAAAACCACGACGCTTTAAGTGGACAGGTGGGTAATTATCTGTAAAGGGCATGACACCCAGCTACCTCTACTACTAACTTTTCGTAGCCACTTCCTCCATGCGACACCGCTTAAGTAAAAACCCAAGGAGTAATGAGCAAAATGTGCTGACAGCAATCTGTGTAATTCAAATATACTTCGCCTGACTAAATGTAGTATCTGCCCACATTGAATACATTCGGAAGCATGGCGGAAAGCAAAGTTTCATCTCCTAGCAAATTACTCACGCCACTACTCGGCTGGCCCAATTTACAATGCTGCTCTTCACGACTTGAGGTGCTCATCACCAACACATGCAACTTTTCTTCTCTCCTACATCCAGCGACTTTATCGGCAGCGCAAAAAGACACGTTAGAAAAGTTGCCACGAGGAATACACAATTCCAAGGACAATTTACGTACGAACACAAAGTGTACCATCTGACCTCCTGTCTTTCAAGAGCATTATCAACAGAATGAGAGCCATCAGACTTTGATCATCCGGGAAAATACCATGTGGAGAATTCTACTGCACCCATGTAAAAAGCCCAGCTAACAATCCCTTTCGTATTGCATGATTGCATACTCAATACTATCCGACTGCAAAGCAGGCGATTACCATACAGTTTGCCTGTGATGAAACTTTGAAAGTCAGGAATGAAAGGAAAGAACTGCTTAGGATTGCAAGTTTTTTACTAATAGCAACTCAACTTGCAATCTGGTTTCATTGTACAGTAAGAAAATTTCAGTTTTTTGACACAAATAATTGAGTATCGTTCAACTATCAGTAAACAAACATGAAAACTGCAAATTATCAAGGCGCACACAAGGCAAACAAATTAATGCTCGCTGGTAATATGGACTATTTTATCTTATAAAATATAGGCAGTACACCCAACTACGTGTCAAAATAAAGGGCCTTATTGCTTTAAAGTGTCACTTGTCTATAATCCTTGGGAGTCACAGAAAGGACTAAGTGATTGGATCTCTCCTGTTATCAGATTCCATCGGTCACGTATAAATTCCTCCACCTTACTGCTGTCAATATTTTATTTAATTTAAAACCACTTGATAAACTCTATTAGGTAATTTTCTTTTAAATTAGAGTATTCTAAATGCCTATGGAGGCTTATCAACGTGCTGTAGCTTAATATGTCTTCTGCAACCATCGAAAGAGCTCGGCTTTTACTCACACACTGCCTAAGTAACATGATCTGCAATTAGCGCTGACAAATAATGGGAAGTATTTTTATTGACGCCTTGGATCCATAACATTATCCTTGAATTTTTTGGCGTTGTTAAGGACTTTTTAAGACTGGGCAAGTTGACACACAAAATCGTTGTTTCAAATCCAAGCGCTTAGCCTATCAGATTGACTCACTTCATTAAAGCACACATAACTTTAATGCCCGTAACTTTATTTTCGCTTGTGTTTAATTTGACCAGAGTTAAGTCAAACATATGTAGTGCAGAATTCATGCTTTGTCCGGATTAGAAGGAGGGATAATCCACAATTCTATTTTATGCAATACAAAACCTAATTGCTAATTGCTGACTTCATGTTTATGAGCAAAAGCAATTAATTGAGCTTAATTATTTGAACTGAACCGCTTACATACAAATCAGTACTTGTATTAATCGGGGTAAAATGATTCCCATTTCGGATGACTTAAAATTTGGTTTTCGCGCAAACGCCTAAAAACACATTGGTGTATTTTAAGGCTTCTAGGCATAGAAATAGTGACAGTTAAGTGTAAAGGCGAAAACATTTTCCCTTAAGACCTTACAGCATTCACTAAGCCTGCACTCCCGTACTCCAAAATGAAGATAGAATATGCTAGTGCACTTCCTCATTGAAATGCCGCAGTGATAAGGCTTCACGTAGGCGGAACGCATTTTACTAGTCAAACCGGTGTCGGGCTAAGGACTGCTACAGTTCTATTCGGTTACCCATTTTGCAGTGTGCATTCATTCCCCTTATTTAACTGGAAACCATTTGATGTATTACTCTTTGCCGGAACACAAGCAAAGCGGCTGAATGCGATTGACCGGTGACTAGGCACAGAATGTTTGAGTGTGCCATAAAGATTGTGTGCTCGTGTAAGCTAATTTGCTTCCACTGTCAGATCGTCTAAAGATTTGCGTCTTTACTTTACTTCTCATTTTGCAACAGACATCCTCGCTGCTGCAGTTCGCCCACTTATTGACTTCCTTTGACCTTCTCAGCTTCAAACCGCTTCGCTCACCTCAGTCCTTCTGCTTTGATTTCTCCTTCACTTGACACTCCCTTATAGTACATGTAGATGACCTTGCCTACGCAGTGACGAAGCGTATCCGTACAGACCTGTAGTACACTTAAATAAAGGAACTGCACAGTTGCCATCACAACTGATTTTTACCAACCGTCGGCTTTCTACAGCACCAAACACCTCGGTATTGCTACTAGGTTTGATTTTCCCACCCATCTCATCAAATGAGGTAATGATATATTCTTAGAAATAGTGGCTTGCCACAAATTTGTGAGTAAAGGCTTTGCTTAGGTAGCGTTTGCCTTAAGGCCTTTACACTCAAAAAATAAATGCATGCAACACAAAAGATATTAGTGCCCCTCTATGTGCGCAGTGAGTCTTTGAGAGGTTTTGCAAAGAATTTAAATTGGCGCGCTCAACTTCCGCATCGCTGCAGCTCATCTGTGTCAACTGATCGATTGACCGACAGATCGATAAGAGCAGCTCTTTTAAAGTTGTTGTGTATTGATTAGATGATTAAAAAGGGGACAGGATGCAGAGCACTTGGAACCACAGCGATGTTTCACAGCTTTTCTTATTAGAAGAGTAGCTAGGTGCTATGGTAAGGGCGGTGACAAGAAAAACCAACTTAAAAGAGCAACCCTTTGCACCTTTCCTACTACATGGCCAGCTCTTAAGTGTAGCAGAGAGGAAAGTCCTCTGCTGCAGACATCTTTGACGGTACAGTTCTACCGCTGAGCAGTCAGTAGCAAAACTACATCAACTCCGTGCGCCTTCCGCAAAGCTATCCCATGTGGGAATTTTGAATATAACCATCAAATGGTGCCAACGCCATGAATCTGGCAAACTACTTCCAGAAAGCTGTTTTGAAAATGGCTTCCAGTAAATGAATTGGCTATGCTTTGGCTCAAAGTAACGTACAATTGCAGCCTTGAGCAGTGTAAAATTAATGCTTTTCAATTTATGTGTCCTGATTTGGTTTACAAGGCACGAAGTTATTCCTACAGAATTTATTAAGGAACAGATGTTGTTCTTTGGGTTTTGACCTCTGTTGCACAATTAAGATGGCATTAAGGCATGTCATTCAGGTGCATGGTGCAATGCGTCAGCTGGCAGCAGATGTTACGAGACCACCCGCAGTTGAGGCCCTTTTTTTGCGAAAACAGTGCTACATTCACACCAGACATGAGTTATGATTTATTTCCACATCATTAGGCAATTAATGTGTTGAGGTCCTCAAGGCCTCTTTCTAGTTAGTCATGAAGGCTCAATAGATCCGAGTTGATCGGGTTAAAGTGCTTACTATGATTTGTGCACTTTGCCTCGAGTCTTATCAAGGTGGTTCTACCAATATTTTGGTTAATCATAAACTACTAATACATACACCTTCAAGTTCTATCTACTTTGAGGTAAAAACGACTTCGGTTATGCATTTTCCTGATGTCAGTTGTGCGCGGTAATTAAATATGTCTCAATTCGGTTATTTGAGAATAACGTGAATTAAGACAGTATGCATTCATGCAAGTGGTGTCAGCTAAAGATGTTTGCTCAAAGGTCTCAAGTGCCTTCAAGTCACTACATAGACTAAATAAATCATCACAGCTACTATATAAAGACCCTAGTACGTATCCGTTTATTGGGTATTTACAATAATTTAATGGTGAACAGTAGCACAGAAATGAGGGATTGAATTCGAGAAGGATAACCTACAACAGGCAGACAGGGGCATAGGGCAACACCTACTACTACTTTGTAGTGCACTTTACTAACCCTCAGAGAGGGTTTATTCCCAAGTAGTGGATCTTTTAGAGCATAATGGGTGGGCGGATTCCGTGTTCAAATGGAGCGTTGATCCATCTACTAATCCTAACAGATGCAAGCCGCGAAATTCCCGTTTTGTTAAAATGCGAATATTATTTGTGCATAATTTGTCGTCTCGACCCACTGCATAGAAGTAGTTTTGTGAAGAGAGTTTTCCCTATTTTAGTTGATGGTGTGTCATGGCAACGTGGTGCTCCTTTCATCCTACTTGCTACTTGAATTATCCCAGCCTCTCCTGTTGCCAAAAATACGTTTTGAGAAGAAGAATGAATCAAAATTTGGGTGGTTTTTGATGACAAAGCAGAGCACAAGTTTAAATCTGGTGTTCAAAAGTATCGTGCAAAGTTTGTCTTTCTCTAGGGAAGAAGGCAGTAGCGCTACTTCTATTGCAGCAGATTCGGTGCGTATCTCTCAAAATTGTACGGATTTCATTTAAGCATGTAAACAATTATGTCAAGTAACATTTTTTATAATCAAAATGAGCCGTTTCGCACTGTATTGAGTCGCAGATACATCGATTTTGCATTTATTTATGCCAGTAGGGCCAGGGAGACAGGCTTCAACTCTGACTGCAAAAATTTCGACGATCGGAATATCTAATGGCCGCCACTGGAGGAATCAGTTACGAACGACTAATTGAAAGCATTGCTGTCAAGTTTCTTAAGTGCGATTGGCATTTAACACGATGGTGCACTCAGGCAGAAGTGAAAGCACGTGAGATCGAGACAGTGCTTACGCAATCTACCATCTTACATCAGTGATCACATTTTGTGGACTGACGAATCTGCTCCTGCGCAGGTAAGTTATTCATAAACCCTGGTCCCATCCCAACCCTAGTAAATTCTACTCATGTACCGATGGCACCAGACCATGACTACTGAGCATTATTCCGTTAGGGTCACTATTTAGCCTCAGTGTTGTGGCAGCTCTGAGGGACGCCTTTTCTCACAACCGGTGATGTGCATTCACCTATGTATAACAGCCGGTGTGTTTGCTTAAATGGAGCTATCCATTTAGTCAAGACCATCACCTCTTAATCTGTGATCAGGGAAAGAGACATTCCTTATTTCATAAATTAATCGACCATCACCCTTTCTTTTCAATAAAGCAGAGACACTACATCTTTTTCGACCAGAATGCAGCCAAGAGAACTTTATTCACTCGAATTGGGTCTCCGCTCCGAATGTGATGATACCCGCGGTGCGTCGTAGATTGGGTAATTGGCTTTTCAACTTGATATGTGTTGGTAGCTGGTGTTCATGTGGAATACTGGGGGTTTTTAAGCTCAACATGAGACATGATATTTAATCTGGGACACCGTTAATTGCTGGTTTCGTGTTTGGCGGTGGAATTTCTTGAGGCAATCCAATTGTGCTACCAGTGAGTAACTTATACCATGGGATGTCAGTTGACGGGTGGACAAAAGCCTTGAATCCCATTCGTCTGATTGCACATATTTCATGAAATCCTTAGCAGCTAAGCAAATATTTAAGTGTTGTGCGTGTCACGTAGTCCATGGAGGTCTTGCAGGGTCTAGTAAGAGGTCAGCTTTCAAATTAGTGTCTTTATTGCTGTGAACCAATTTGGACAATTCGTGCTGACGCATCAATCAATTAAAGGAAGCTAGAGCGACTCTGTCAGCATTTTGTGCAGTCATAAGTTCTGCCTCAGCCGCTTTAGCAAGCCAGTCTATCACAATCAGCATGTAATGGTTTTCCTCTTGGTTTAAAATGAAAAACATTCACTTTATACACGTACTCTTTATTTTGGGGATCCTGCAAACATATCTTGCAGTATTGCGGTCGCTATGTTTTGCTCGCGTCATCTACCACCTTCCCTTCATCCACCTGGTTCACACGCGCGATTTTCGAAGAACTGTTTGTACAAATGGGTCTAGCCCCACTTGGCATTTTATTGAGAGATTTATGAACATCCTGCTGCATCCGTATCTCTCTTATTCTGACTGCTACTGATCTTGCTTGCAACTGAACCAATAAATGCGCAATCAACTAGTTTTTAACAAGTTGATACTCTTAAAGTGTGCATTTCGTTGCTTTATTTTCATCTCAAATTCCTGGCCGCTACAATCCTTTAGCAAAGCAAGTTGTTTTACTTGGTGAATCTGGGATGATTGCGAATAAAATCTCCTGACGCATTATCTAGGTGATGGAAAAATTAATGCACTGCATATGGGAATGAAGAACTGTTGGGAGTACAACGGACAGACAACAGCACATGTGTTTTCCACCTGAAGTGTTGCTTACATGCAAACTGAGGAGAATCATAATGTCAAGGCGAAGGTTACTGGTTAGATTTGGTGAAACTAGAGTGCTGAATGTAATGGCACGCCCACTTGTGAGTACCTGTCAGTGTCGATAGGCGCACTATGATTTCCGCTTCCCCTTTCTGCGATCATTCAGAATCTACTAAATTAGGAAATGTCGGCATTAGCAATTCATTATTCAGTGATTTGGTCTAAGAATGGCTGCCATACATTCAAAATCACCTGGAACGTTCTGCTTTTTGAGGAGTGTCCGAAAAGTGTAACGCACGCTCTGTGACACACCCTTGCAGATCTTACAAAAGTAGTCACTATTTAAAAGTAGGCAGAGCGATTCGGAGAGCACCTGCATTCACCTGCTTAATGCCAGTCCATCATTTCCCTTGATGTTTTACAGAATTGGCGAAATTATTGCCATTGCATAACTTCATAGCTTTCCGATTCTGGAAGACACTTTAGCCCTTTAGTCGAACGCTTTGCTGAAGACGAAGCCCACTGCATAATCATGAAGAAAAGTGATAGTGTAGGAACTATTACTGGAGCCAGGCGAAGTGCCATTCAACAACAACTTCTTTAGGCATTTGTAATGGAGATGGATCAGTTTGTGCATTATTCATGAGGTGTATGCACTGACGATTTGACTCCATATTCTGTTATGTAGGTCGAAAACAACAGGTCTTTTGCACGAACTCTCCGACCGATTTGACTCATTGCGGCAGAAGCAAAGCGAATTCAATTGAGGTAAAAGTAAGGTAGGGTTTGTGCAAGCTATATGGTAACGCAATTCAGATACTGCCTCGGATGCAACCCATTCGTTCTGCATTTCAAGAGGAAAAGTGCTTACGGCTTCGTATGATTGATTCGGCACCTTTCCATGACGTGGAAAGCATGGAGAAGCTGGAAGAGACTCGGTGAGTAAATAAGCCTCCGTTCTAAAATGGTATAGATCAACACTTAAGGGATACAAAGTCAAGCAAAACATAGATTGTTCGAAAAAATTTTCGAGCTTATGCGTACCTCTTTTCTGGCAAAAACACATAAGTTTTCTACCTCCAGCTTGCAGACAATTGCATTCGTATTAGCAGTGCTTAGCGAGAACCTTCCATATTTTCAGGGCGGTTGTGTCGTGCCTTCGAATATTTACTGCGATGCTATGTCACGCGACCGGAAGTTTTCATGGAAGGTTATGGCATGTCCCCTCCTTTTGTAGTGCAAAATCCAAAAGAGCATAAGTTTAAATCAGGTGATTGCTAAAATTAGTTGATTACACGAATTGTTAAAGCGTACTGGTGAAGCAGATGACTTAGAAGGCCAATTAAGTGGCTGATTTGTTGATTGATGGACATTTGAGTAAGTCGATGGAGGATCGCCGGCTGCCAAGTAATACAAATGAAGCCTGACTGCAACCACCGCTTTCGTTAGGAGTCTTCGATAAGCAGTGCACACACAAGGTCAAAGTAAAGTGGCAGAAGAATGATCTTTTACTTTTAATGACAAATTTAAAAGGCGCCTTTGCTTGCTCATAAAAATGCGACTGGTCCGTCATTTCTGAGAGACTTACTAAATTTAAAATTTTAAAACCTTGTTCCCGTGAATGGGCTGTCGAGTTGTTTGATAAACCCACAACCAGGTTCCCTCTCTGGTGCTTTAGACTTTAGCATAAATTTCTCGAATAAAAGAGCAAGTGTTGATGTGTTAGCAGCTGTATGCTTTACATCCGTGAACTGTGACCAGCCTCTCTGGAAGCCTAAAATGGCTTAGAATTGCGCCTTTAATTATTCAAAACTTTAGTCACGTCTACAAAATCTTTAAGCTGGTAAACTTAACATGAAAGCCCTCACATTACCGTCTCTACAAGGCATTCAAGATTTCTAAAGCTGCAGAATGGAAGTGGTCTGTTGGTGACATCGCACACAAGAACATTAATAAGTCAGCATCTCAACTGCTATCAATACAATATAAATGGCTTTTGACAAATCTTGAAGTTTTCTGTTGGCAAAAACTGGCATCTTTTTGAATAGACTGAGAGATTAAACAAGTAACTGTCCATATTAGCAGCCTTAGTAGAGCTGTTTGCCTACCAACCATTTTATATGGTTCAAAGTCCCTTTTAATAATGCTATCCTAAAAGCAGCAGCCTGTGACTAAATCGTGCAGATACCAAGAATAAACAGACTATTTTAGCGTTCAGTTATCAGCAAAGATCAAAGGACAGCACCCAAAGTATCATACAGCAGACTAAGTATTGGTGGCAGGATTGCATGCAGAACCAAGTCACTGGAGAGCTTTCGAGATAGACATCTATGCCACTGAAGTCAAGGCAACCGAACGGTAGTCAAATATACAAGTGATTGAGATTGTCACTGTTACAAAAATCCACACACTAAGGCGTAATATTATTAGTTCTACAAGGCAAAGGCTACAATAAATGTTTCCCTTACAAAACTTGTCATTAATTTACAACAAAATAAATATTTGTTTATTCTCTCAGAGCAGAACACACGGATATAAACAACGAACAAAATTCTGCTCATTCTACTATCTAGTATGCTCCACTGACGCGTCTGATTGGTCTACTCCCTCTCATTTTCCTTTTTCATAATGAAGGAGTACAACGTCAAGGACGGTGTAACAGCCTAGCACAGCGAAGGGTAGAGCAGTACATTACAGCACAGAACACTATTTCTACCCCTTATGTCTTAGAACAACTCAGCCACTCAAAGGGATATGCACGAGAGCAAATCGAGCACCTCTAGAGCCATTCAACAGCGAGTCCCCTGCTTTAACCCAGATCCTCCTTTGCGCCTTCTAGGCCTTTGCAGAGCCAGCCAAACACTTTCGGCACGTAGACTCAGTATGAGCTGCACCGTAGCTCACCATATAAGGCAAGTACCAAAATGTTAACAAGCGCAAGTCCTATTTCATAGTAGCTAGCTTTCAAAGCCTTGCGATTGGCTTTTTTCTCACTTATTCTTGCCCTATGCGAAACCTTGTTGGAATTATGTAGCAGCCTTTATACACAGCACGTTATCTGCACAAAACCGTTATCATTTGTCGCAGAACTACCACTGACCTCCTCTCTGCTTGTAGCAAGTTATGCCATCGACTGACTGCCCCATCAGTACTATTGTTATGTCGATGAGAGCACGCCTTATCCGCGCTACATGCCAGCGCACCCTTCGCATAAACAATTATACGGGCTATGATTTCGCTTTAAGAAACCTGGATTTGAGGCCTAAAAGCACATTTGATTAGATTTATTTTGAGCTATCTAGGACTCTGTTTAACCGGCAGAGGTTGATGCGAATTTGTGCTGCTTTCACAGATCATTTAGATCCATCACGCTTTAGTGCGTGTGAGGACTAAGGGTGTCACTCCCCTTGACACTACAGCAAAGTCCTCCTCTGGCTCTTGGGTGCTGGATCCACGATCAATCTATTTAATAGCATAAAAGTTGATGCTGGAGCATTGACAAACAACGAATGAGAATCCGACTTGGCATTCGATTCGTTTCTGCTTAGTCAATTAACATAAAGTCTGGCTGTGCAATGTGTAGAGATCCAATCACTGCTCTAATCTCCCATCACAAACCCAAACCACATTGTTTATTCGCATGCGAATGAATAGGATCTTCGATGCATGGCTGTCTAGTAATGACCACCAAGATCGGTGCAAAAGAGTTCGCTTGGCACCTAGCTTGCAGGCCCCTCAAATTAGTAGAAGGGGTTGAAAATCAGCATTTGATCAAATCCCAGCAGATTTTATCAGATTCAAGCTGGCTGCTGACTAGACTGACTTAAATCATGGCCCAGATCATCATGGGCGAGTTTGACCATCACAATGAGATGATGCTCGAACGATGAGAACGGAAGACTAATCTATGAAGGCAGTTGGTGTTGTTAAAAGAAAAAAGGCTTCGCAATACTTTTTAGCATAACATCCAATCATAAAATCGCAAAATTAGGCTACCCTAATGTTTGTTTTGATTCCCCACAAACAACAGTTGTGCTTTAAGGTACGAAGTGCTCCCCATCAACACATAAGTGTTTATTACAGCCAAACAAGGCACTACCATCAGCACACAAAACTAAAGTCGAAAACTGCTACATTGGTTAGAGACTAAATGTAGCCGATTAATTTCTTGAGCCTGAGTTAGTGATTGATTGATAAAGCAGTCGCTTTGCCTTCCCATAAGAGTCTCTTCCTGCACACTGACACAGCATATGAAGATCCACTATAAGTCACTTGTTATGCTCTGTTGTAAACGAAGCACCCTCCACTTTATGCTAATTTAGCTCTAAAAACACAGAGAGTTGTCAAAACTAACAACCTGCTTCTAATTAGAGCCATGACATGATTGGAGGAAGTGAGGATTGATGAAGTCGAAATTGGCGAGCAGCTCATTAATCTTCTTGGCTGTCAGTCCAAACCATGTCGGACCCTTGCCATTTGGTGAGACTGGCACAACACGCCGCACACCATGCTTGTCATGAGTGTCTCGAGGATGTCTGCTGATCAGGGGCATGTTCCTATCGGATACAGCCACCAGTAGCATGTGGTCGTTGGAGTCGAGGCCATATTTCGCCTTGGCTGCCAAAGATTTAAGCTTGGAGGGTTGGTGCGGTGGTTTCATTTTGCAAGCCACCACTTCCTCCCAGTCGACGTTTTTGAGGAACTCAAGACGCTTTACACCATCAATGTCTACACGCTTGTTGTGATTGTGTGTGAGGCAAGCCTTGAAGAATTTGCGTAGAGGTAAAGACGCGTGTGGCAAACGGCCAGTCATGAAACGGCACGTGCGCAACCAGTCCTGAGCAGTGGCGTGACCGTACGTGACACAGGCGGCGATAATGCCCAGGCTCCAGACGTCCGCCGTCGTGGTGATTTCCACTCCTTTCTTCAATTCAGGTGCCATGTAGAAGGGTGTTCCAGTGAAGTCTGTCTTCTTGGGAGGTCCCGCCTCTCGCGACATGTCGTATGAACGATCAAAGTCAGTAATGAAAATGTGACCCGAATCGTCAATAAGCACATTGGTGGGCTTAATGTCCAAGTGGACGATGCGCATGGCATGGAGATGCTCTAGACCACAGATAAGCTCGCGGCTGTAAAATCTTGCGTGCCTTTCACTGAGGAGGCCAACAGTTGAGATGAGATCCCGCAGGTCGAATCTGCTTCCCTTGCGCAGCACAAGAGCTGGAGCCCCTTGAATTAGTAGGCTTTCAATCAAGGTAACTATAAACGGTCATTGCCCCTCCTCCCTAGCTACTTGCACGAGGATGTGGTGTTCTCGGAGAGCGCACCGTACAGCGGATCTGTTTTGCAAGCAGAATCGCTTCAATGAACAAGTCATAGATGTCGTGGTCACGTCCCATCTTTGAGCATAGACTACCTCAGAGACAAGGGAATAGGACCCGTGAGAAATAAGCTTCACCACATCAAACTTACCAGCCTCCATGCCTTTTATCCACGCAATGCTGACTCGTCTGTTGATCGACTGACCTCAAAGGCTGCACAACTGCTACATGTCCATCGAGCGTAAGCCAATCTGATTTGACTTTGATTTCTATTCGGTCGTCGCGTTTGATTTTCATCCACGACGGTGCGCCAACAATGGCGGTACCGTGGGAATGGTAATAAGTTGTTCAGCACTACGCATGCCTTATTAGTCCAGCCTTTTAAAGTGGCCAGTAAATAGACGTCAAGCATAAATTCTTTGCGACACTAACTTAGCCATAGTTTTAGGAGCCCTAAAGAGATATTTAAGCTAGGATTGACAATTGGTTCGCTTTACTGCGTTGGAATTATTTTGGAGTCCTTTCATTACGTCAACAGGTATCCTAACTGGAAGAGGGGATACCATGACCCTTCTTGATGCAAATCAGGGGCTGATGATGACCTACGAGACAGCCCACAACTAAGTCAGCTTGCGCATCTCGTACCCTTTGCCATCGTTGAATTTACTCCACTAGTAGGAATCGGCAACTTACCAAAATGTGTCAAATGTGCTACCATTTACTCGTCTAAGCAGCAGTAAGGATGGTGTGTCCTAACACATTTGGTATTTCATGCGTAAAAGGATGCGCAAATTGTGTGTTGGGTGTCAGCAGCAGTCACTTTACTTGGCGCTCGCCAACATTCTCTGTTAAAAAGAGCAGCATTTATTGCAGATTATAGGAAAATGTATTAGTGGTGTCAATTGCACCACATCGGGTGGGTACTCGTCAGGGCACGTAACTTGTAGTAGAACTTATGTAGGACCAACAGAAACATTGATTCAGTTTTCTTCTTGTCGAATCTGTTACGTCAATCTCCTCCTCACTTACCTGACCAGCGTAGGTTACGCCATGGTTATTTTGAATTCCGAGTTGTGATTTCACGGTCTGGGTATTCTAATGCTTCCATGTCACAAAAGGTGGATTAGCAACGTCAGACCACCACATCTGTCCGACATGACTGTTTAGGTGTCACATGACCGAGTAGCTGTGACCATGTGAGGTGTGCTTATTTGTTAAAGAGACGAATGTATGCGCGTTTCATGATTTGCTAGCTGTGCCGCGTTACAAGCTCGGAAAACCTGGAGGTGTCCCGTTGGTGGTAGGCGGTACACGCTAGGTTGCTATTATGACCTAACAAAAGCCAGTATTTTTTATGTTTGTCAAATTTGCTTCAAAATTTTTGTGTTACATTGGGGACCTAAAGTAAAACTGAGCGGCAACTTTAATGTCATCGTAATGGCTTTGATTTATCCACAAAAGTGGATGGGGTGGAGGAGTAAGGACAAAAGGAACGGATTGTAATGCGTTTGCTGTAAAATGAAAATGATTTTTACTTTCCGGTAATTTATAGACATGCGTTTTTACATGCGTTTAGCCTCTGAGCCCATCCCCTGAGTGCTCAGGCTTACTCGATAGGGTTCATAGAATCCTCGAATGCACAGAGAGCACCAATTATTGCTTACATATACATATCAAACCTAACTTGAGGCTGGCATTGTGCGAGAGCCTAGAGACAACCCTTGACGGGAAAAATGGCTCTGACAGAACGTTATAAAACCAGTGATGTGATTCGTGCCTTGTGTCATTCAACAACAAAGTACCTTTGATCTCTGCAGTTTGGTCTTAAAAGTTGCAACACGAACTTACAAATGGCGTTCCCAACGTCTCCTACTGACCTCTTTCAGCTCATATCAGCTTTTACATCTCGTTGTGGCTGCTCACTCCCGAAAGGATACCCTATGTATTCGTGGAATAACCCCTGCCATGAGGTGATATTGCTACGCAAAAGACATTGATTGAAGAGACTCGACCGTACGCCTTTTGTGTTGGGACAGCAGCCGACGAGTTCTATGACTGGCTTTCACCTGAATAGACACTAAATGACTACATAAAATAGCCTAGAATTTGGCGATTTCAACTGTAATCATTGAATCCGTTAGAGTAAGACCCCTGTCCTTCAAAATTTTCAAAATTCACAATTTTCCTTACTTTGCATGCACTCAAAAACGTTGTCCTCCTATCATCCTCTGTCCTTCCTCCCTGTCTTCCTCACTCTCCGTACGTCGCTTAGTCCAGTGGTTTTGGTATGCGAGTAGAAGAGCGCCAGGTGCGACTAATAAGTTTACCCAAAAACAATAAAATGTGGTTAAAGTATAAGTTGGCAGCCTATGTCGCCTTGCATGAAACAACTCAGGAATTCTTGCCCTGATCATCTCGACCCACACCTTCCTCTAGGTTCAGACCGAGTCATTAACCAGTCCGTGTTCATTTTGGCTCGCATCCACTCCCACAGCATAACTTGCTTCAAATGCAAGCATTTAATTGACTCAAACAAACGTGCCTTATTTTTCAACCAATAACAGTCGAATCGTCAAGGAACTGGCACAATTCGGTTGTGTGTGGCATTAGAGAGTGCTTCATGTACAAAGACTCCCAGCGCTTTTACCGATCTCGTTGTCACCTGAGTTACGGAAGGAGGTCGGAGAAGTGAAAGGAGTCGAGCTTAACACCGAATGTCGCACACTCTAAAACACCGTCAATGTGTGTGTTAGATTCCATGCCAATTATGTGGGTTCGTTCTATTTTTGTTGCATTTTATTTTTGACTACAGCCAGTCCTTTCACCAATTTGAGGTCATGCGACACATGGAGGGGCACGTGCTGCGCTCCACATCCACCAAGTTATGTAGAAATATCTACCTTTTGTAGGTACTTCCTCATGCATATCACCAACAAACCCGACACTGAATTCACCGGTCAGTTGGGTTCACACATACAATGCTGTCATTTTGCGCACTATTTTCTACTGAGCCAGAGGTGTCGCACTGGTTGCTGTGAATCTCATGACACTTATCGCTGTGCCATGAATTCGGAGGTGTACGATTCTGCGTGCTACAAGGTGGCAAAGCCGCAGGCTGACCTGATTTCGGACGTTGGAGTGCGCAAAACCTTCAGGATGGATAGTTTAGCAACTAGCTGTGAAAGTTATCATCATTGCTCTGGCCTCGAATTTTGTGGCAGATGATGGCTCAGAACTGTAGACAACTTTTCAGGCTTAAATCGTGAATACCGCTGTCCGAACATAAAATCAAGTCGCACGACGATCGGTTGTCTTTTCTTCATGAGTCAGGCTCATGTCTAACGATTAAGCACGACATGACCTCGTTGAGAGTAGTTATTTCAACGTGGTTAACGATCTCTGGAAAGTTGTGTGTTCTTGAGAAGACTTACGTGTGAAAGCTCTAACAACAACGCTGCCTAGATTTCTTCTTTACCGGTAACTGCATACGCAAGCAGTGCGAGGAGGAGTTGCAAGAAAAATAGTGGATGGGGATGCTTTCAGGCTCCCATCTCCAGATGTTGTCATTCCACGCAGCCCTTTCCTCTTCATCCATTTTTGCCGCCCATGCAGAAAACTGTAGTAGAGAGCAACACTTCGATCCCTTGCATTTCGTCCAAGTTGGCAACTCGTCATTCACTTTTCCTTACCAGTATTTTTATTGTTAGGCTGTGTTATACCTCTGAACCAGGAAAATGCACTCATTACTTAATCCTAGTAATAAGTTCCACTTTTTCTTTCAATTAGGTTGGGGCTTGGGATTGGTTCCAGCGCACGGTGGTAGGGTGTCGAGGCTGCCACCCAGGAAAGCTGATGTAAAATGCCGACTTCCGCCCTTACAAACTGGAACCAGAATTCCGCAAGTTATGATTAGACTGGAGCTACTCGGCAGATGATCACATTGTGGCACTCTATCGCTTCTTTTAGAGCAAATACCATCTTTAGAAAAAGAGGGATCCTGATGCCATAGTTGGGTATCGCAGTTCCATAGCGCCTCACTAGGTCAAAATATGGCCGAAAAGATACGTTAAGCTAGAAGGTGCCAAGTTTTATGAGAAAAGCTATAAAACACAATGCAAGCTAACACCTATTCGGTTCACAAGCTGGTGATGAATTTGACTCTCTAGAAGGGATTTTTTGGAGACTGACCTTAACCTCATTGCAAACAGGCAGCTCTAGGCATAACTGAGCAGCAGAATTTAGACGCACCTAAAGTGCGTATTCGCAAAAATAACTTTTCAATGAACCAGAAAAGTATATTAATGAAAAATCAAAGGAACGAAAACCGTAAAATGCAATAGTAATCACAAAATTCTATCGAATAGAAACAACTTCAACCCCGGATACACGCAGTTACTGAGATGACAACTACTTCAACCCCATCTTTAAGGTGGCTTTACTTCCAGCCCGAAGAAGACATTAGTATACTAGTATCTTTTAAGCTTTAGATGGAGAAACGAGCATCGAGTTACTTCGCTGAACAAAGAAGGTTCTCCCACCTTAAACACCCACGATCAAACACCGGCATGGCCTTGAATTGGATCTTAGAGCTACCCTAAATTGATCCCATAAAATATTTAAACCCGCTTTTGGTTGATGCGATTCTTAATTAGTGAAGAGGATATTCAGAGTTTTGCATTTGCCTCTGTTTATGTCGTGATGATTGTGTATTTTTCCTTCAAGTACCAAAATTGAACCCGGTGAGAAAGAACCAAAGTTAGTGTCCAAAAATCCAAAGAATGAAATAAAACACGTCTGAGGTTGATTAACATGCCTTAAATTTAGGTGCATTTTAACATTTTACCTTAAAATTTATAGCTTAGGTACTGCCCTGAGTGTGTTTACTAACGCCTCAAAACGATACTTCTCCTGCAGCACTCTTTAACCATCCTCTTTGGTCATATATGTTTCTATCTTAGCATAGTTAACAAAATGTTTGCTAGTTTGTTAACGAGAAAATACCGGTAACTACCCTTTCTCTTTTTCTACTTTGTACAAAAACGTATATGGTAAAGAAGCTATTTACCTCAAAGTGTGGCTAATAGGTACACCCAGACACAACAAATGGGCTACAGCAAAAGTTTGCTATCTATGCCGCCTTGCATGAAACAACTCAGGCATTGCTTCTCCGATCATCTCGACCCGCACGCTCCACCAGTTTCAGACCCACTCTTTGGCTGGTCACTGCTCATTTAGGCATGCATCCGTTCGCACAGCATGACTTGCCTCAAATAGAAGCATTTAACTAAATTAAACAGAATTCCTTCATTTAACAACTAACGAATGTCATATTGCTGAGAAACTGACGTGATTCGGTTGTGAATAGCAGTAATGATAGTCTCATGTGCCGAGTCCCTTAGTCTTGCCCCTTATCTAGTTGTCACTAAAATTATGAAAGGGGAAGGAAAAAAGTAGAGCTTAACGTTGATTGCCGCGTACTCTAAAGTGCTATCAGCCTCGTATTCCATGTTTCCATGTAGCTTAAAGAAAAGACCAGAGCGTCTCATCAGTAACAGCGTGAGCCGACGAGTGATCTTGTAGCATTTGGTTTTGGGGAGCATGATCTAGTTGGCATTGAAAACATCTTTTAAGCGCATTATAGTGGAAAGCGAGGAGCAACTGACTGGGTGTTTTTTCGTTAACATCGCATAAGTTGGAACAGCAACATCACACCTACTAAGCAATTGTATCAAGACAAATCTGAGTTGCAGACTTCAAAAGCAAATAAGTGATCAACAGTATGTCAACTCGATCAACCCGAACCAACGAAACTGATCAGATAGCTTGCAATAAAAGCATTGCAGTCTGCAACGCAGGTCTAAATTGTTATTGGCTGTGGGGAGTGATTTGCGTACACCCAACCCTTTGAGAAGGACACAACTTACTTTCTAGCATGCCAAACTTCGAGCAGGATGACTACGCTCTTATTCATGTCCTATATACTCCTATTATTAGTAACACCCATTCACCGCTCTCAAGTAATTTGTACCCACTTTAAGCTTCAGTTACCCATCTCGATTCTGCTCACTCGCTTACTGGAAAAATTAGACGCAAAATTTACCATCTGGGCCTTATATTTTCTAGGCACCTACTGACCGATGGGTCAGGCGATTAATTAAAAATGAATGTGCAGATTGCTTAAGTTTCGCCTACATTTTTATGTCCTCATGGAAGAAATTGTGCAGAGAGCACCTCCGATACCCAAGTAAAATTTTTGCGTTGATTAAGACTATCATCAACAACAACAACAACAACAAAAGTCAAACCAATTCCGACTTTGTAAAAATTAACCCGAGACAATGTAATCAATAGAGCAAGCTGCTTAGTTCAAGAAAATTCGTTTTGCACAATGAGTTAGCTACAGACAAACAAGAAACCAGTAATGTATAAAACAAGAAAGGCTGCAAATGATGGACGAAATAGGCATATGGTTGCTGATTCGGATCGGCATGAATGAACCGCTGTCTCTCATTTCCCTCTCCCACAACAGGCTCACTCTACGTGCCTCAGAACTACACAAGTAATATTAGGCACGAAAATTGCTACATTCAATCGCAGCTGCGTTCTATGTTCACTGGAGTCTTCCTTTTGTTATACACAATGGTCAGACACTCTAGACACTGTCGGATAGCGTGGATGATTGGAGTGAAAACAGATGATTAAGCACCTACCTAGTTCAAAACAGTGAAGGTGATTGACCGCTAAGCTGTGTGTTGGCATGAGGAACGGTAGCACTATGATTGAACAGTTTTACACAGAAAAGTGTCTGCTCATGACAATGCATGCATTGGGTGTTCGATTTGGTCCCTACATTTTGACTCCTTACATTTATTTTTCTACTTAAGTGCCACGAGAACGCCTCTCATCTCCGGATCCCTCACGCAACTCTCCTTCTCCTCCTCCTACCTCATCGTCTGCCAACGCTGTCCTCGTAGTCGATTTGATTAACTAGAAGGACAAGTTAGTTGGCAAGGATGAGGAGAACGCGCCTTCACACCCACACACAAGCACACACACGTTTCTGCTTGTTTTCGTTGGGCGCCAATTAAGGCCACTCCAAATGAACAAAAGTGAAAGTGGACATTGCTGCACACACAAACTTGGGCAAACAAACAGACAGGCGTAAATACATTGCGGGAACAAAGCAGGCTGTCTGGAGCAAAAGCGAACAATTTCACTCGTTATTGTAAGTCAGGTAGAGTTATTTTCTACAGAGAAAAAAAGAATTGAGAAGTGAGATAGGCAGATAAAAATTCGACTTTTTGCAGCTTTGCTTTCGAAAGCGCAAGTGGAGAAGTGGAAGCAGGAGACGGAATTGAGGCAAAGTGGAGTAAAACAAACTGAAGTGACAGAATGAAATATGAAAATAGAAAGTTGGTGGCGATCCAAGCAAAGCTATGCTAAAACAACATCCAGTTCCATGTAAAGCTTGAGTAAGTCAGGTCCAGTCTAATCTGTGCTAGTTTGGTCTGGATTATGAATCTGTGAATTATTTAATCATACCACAATCGAGATTGAGACTAGTGAGGAGATGAAAGGGAGCCTACAAAGAGGGTGCTAGCAGACGATGAGGCAGAAGGAAAAAGTGAGAGAAGAGTAGAGGAGGCAGAGGTGCGTGACGTTCTCGTGGAACCAAAGTAGGAAAATATAGGTACTTCCTCTTTTACATGAGTTTGACATAATGCAAGACTCAATGCGTTTAAGCTTGTAGAGTGTAGTGGACGAAAAAGGAGACACTCACCGAAGATGATGTGGAGTGTGACATGAGAAATGGGACGTAGATAAGAGAGATCCTCTCCATCTATTTCAAAAAAGCCATATGACCCACTTCCAGTTTGCGTATCTCGATCTCTAATGTCTGCAAGAAAGAAAGAGGCGACCACTTGGCATGGATTTACGTCAAGTTGATTGGACTGGCCAAATTTGTGTTGGAGCTGGCTTAAATGGTAACATATAGGGCGCCTTACTCAAGTTTGTCGTAATCAAGCCTCGGTTGCCAACCTTGTCTATCCCGGCACAGTCCAAATTAGTCAGATCTGGTCAAGCCTGACTTGCGAACCGTTCTGCAGTGCTTTTGCAGTAGGACATAAATATTAGGCAATTTAATTTACACCAGTAGACCTCTTGAAGTATATTTAAGAGCATATTTGAGACACGAAAAGTAAGTGTGCAGGGTAGAATGTTGATATAAGAAATCGGTAATTCACCCCCAACGAATGGTATTTATTAAAGCAAAAGGACTTTTCTGGTGCGTGCCCTAATTCTGTACCTGGAAGAATGCTATTTTTCATTTCAAATGGTAATATTGGCCTATGCTCTTCTTCGGTAAAAGTGAAGCAACAGAAATGCTTACCTGAAAGAGTCAAGAGGTAGGTGAGAAGTCGTGGATATGGAGCTGCAGTGCAGTGTTCTTCACTTCTTTCCTACCCTCTTCCATCCTTTCCCACACTGATCCACTTGGCCACTCATCTAACCATG
>JADWOT020000578.1:0-26000 GCA_036345935.2 Taenia hydatigena | reverse complement strand
TGACAGTGACTTATAAAGCGATCGGCTTAATAAAAAGAGCTTGATTTTTTATCGAATAGCACACTAAAGGAGGCGATAATATTGAAGCGGCCACGCAAATGAAGTGAAGGATGAGATTGGCACACGGATTGATCGTCAATAAGAGGAGGAAGCAAGAGCAGGCGTGGAGTGAATTATCTGCCTAATGCTATTAATAAGAAGGAAAGACAAGTGTTTGACAAGCATGAAGTACGTTTTTACTCCATAAAGCAAACTATGCTTTTTAAAAAATGTTTTGCTTAATTCACCCTATTCAACTTTACTTGCTTTATCTCATATTTTCACACATTTGCATTGTCAATCTTTAAGGTTAAACTGCTTTATCTTTGTTCTAAGTGCAAAAACCTTTCCTTACTTTTTCATTTTCCTTTGTTACCGTGCTTTCTTAGCTCTCCTTGCCGGTATAGACAACTTTCATTTTAAGCGTACCAACATTTCCTGATTTTATAGCAAGACCTGCTGCAAAAATTTACACAAGTACGCAGCCAAATCGCATAACTGGGCAACTCGAGATCAAAACAGACGAAGTAAAGCGCATCCCTAGACCTTTAGTGTCCCAGCTTTCCTTGCCACGATAAACACCCTTCACCTTGACCACACCTACGGTGTCCGATTTTAAAACGGAAACTGCTGCAATCTCTTACAGAAGGCTACGAGCTGCTGATGCCCAAGTCTGGGGAATTTCGCATTAATGTAAATAAAAACAAATGAATCTCTGTACTCTTGCTAGTCCCCAATTCGTTGCCGAAATTGGACTACTATGCTACGTCAAACAATTGAAGAAGAGAGCCTACCACTAAGTCTTAATATTAAGCAAGTCTAAATCGAAATTGCATCTATTTGCGCTATCGCAACTTCCTTTGCCAAAACGGACTCCCCACATATCGAACACGCCAAAATTGCTAGATATGTGAGCAAGAACTGCTACAAGCAAGTACAAAAGGAAGCCGAATGGTGAGTTTCATTTCTGGCTGATTTTGGGTTAAAGAGGGGAGCAAAGAGTTTTGCTCTATACCCTTGTTCAAAGCGTTTGCAGAACAAAACATGCATATGACTATCAAATTCAACCAATTCTGATCACTGAGAGTGCGCATTCGTTCATTGTCAACTATCTGTGTCATCCTAGGCGCTCTTATCATCGGCCAAGCCTTATTCTCTTACAAGTTGATAAAGGAACTGCCGTAAACAATTACTGAATAAAATAGGCTGCTAGAATACAATTTTGGTCTGCTCTGTAATTAAATAAACCAAAAATAGCGCAACTTAATGTTCCTTCGTTATTTTAACTTGCTTTGTCAAAATAAGCTACTTAAACACCGACCAGGTTAAAAATTTAATGCACAACACGGAAAATACCAAAGCTACCAGCGATGGAAGGAAGAGGCAAGTACAAAATTAAATAATTTTGATAAAATATCAAGATCACAGGTATGTACTTATGCTGTCCCAGTTTTCGTATTAAAATTATTTGCACTACATTGTGTTCATTCCTAGGTATCAAACGTCCTACAATTGAAATGCGTTTTGCTGGAACGCAAGTAGCCTAACACTTATAGCCTAATCCTAACCAAATTTAGATTTAATGAACAAAATTTGGCGCGTCCTGGTTTTCTTTAATGCACACTCTCAGTCCAGCTGCATGACACAAAGCGTTAGAGTTTCAAAGGAGATCTGCGTATCATTTGCAAAAGAGAGCCTGCTACTAAGCAGTTAAGTAAGTCGGGGCCTTATTATGGTCACGTTAAGACTGAGGTAAAAATTCTTAGAGCGCAGTGTACTTTGTCTAAGTTGGCATCGTTTTACTTGTGTAATGCCTTATTTATACATTGATCTAAGCTGCCATTTAGAAGCTGATCCCATTCTGACCATTCCGATGGTGGTGAGCAGCTATTTGGAAGTTAAGTCCTTTTCTCGCCTTGTCTTAGAGGCTTTTAACTACAACTTCATAGCTACTAAATAACCCAGAATGACCAACATTTATGCAGGTGTAGGTCGGTGCTATGGCAACTTACTGCGCATTAGTGACTAAAATCCTGGTAATAAGCAGTAAAGTCTAATCATCCAGTAAACAGCTATTTTTAGTTAATGCATGGCAAGTGTGGTAAGAAATCATAAAATTCAATTTTTTCTTACCAGCGATATGTGCAAAGCAATGTCAAACGTGGGGCCCTAATCTTGAATTCCTCGTTAAAGGACGCAGTACATTCTAATGAAATTCATGTCCCATAAATCCATTTTTACCGGGTAATTCTCTAAAAAAGCTTAGCTCACTTTTGCCTAAATCATGTCATTTTGGCGTCACGATGGCTCCACTTACCAACGAGGTGGAAAGCATTTACCGCTGATGACCTCCAAAATGTTTAAAGACTTAATTAACTTAAAGACTCGTTTCACCTAACGAACTATGCAATCGACAACCGGCGTGCGTCAAAAAAATACAAAGAGCATGCGTATTTATTTTTGGTCTTAAATGATACGTGATGCATTTCAAAATGACTAGGTTCTACAAACTTCATTGGACTAAAATCTGTCACTCATCATACGCGTGTGCCTATATTCAGTAAAATATTTCTTTCCATTCCGTTCTATTTCTGTTTTAGACGACTTTTGGGAACGGCATCTTTTACTCAATCTTTTGGAACATCAAATCTACTTTGCATTAATCTGTACCTACGAAATGATACGGCAAGTAAAAGTAATCTTAGATACACCAAAATTGCACATTTCTTGTGCATTCAAAGGTGGTTTTTTGCAAAGTGTAGGCGCACAACAGGTCAAAGCACGTTGAGGAGCGATATAATATTTCCACCAACAGCAGCCCGACAAACATAAAGATCATAACGTGTGCTAGGCACTACACCACGCAGTGTCCCTTTAGTTTGACAACTTCTTCCTTAAACTAAACAAAGCATGCACTTTCAATCTAATAATGCTTTTATCTATTTCTTGACTATGCTTGTTTGTTCGAAAGCATGCTGCAATTCAATATTATTATGATACGGTCTATGAGCGTCATTAATTTATTTATAGACTGTTGTCGCAAAACAATTTGCTATCCATACAACTTATCGCGTGAGAGAGACAGACGATTCAGGAAAACCGACATCATTATTAAAGGCCAGGCTCCTTCCATAACTTTACCACGTCCTCTGAGCAAATGAGCTTTTGTTAATAAAATTAGTCTAAGGGGAATATTGTAGAAGTGTGCAGCAAGTATTTGCGCGGTAGCAACACCACAATTTGTTAGGTTGGGTCAGATTCGGCTCATCAGCTACGAGAAGTCGACAAGGGTCTAAAGTAGGAGCCCTGGTTTGTGGTTTGACTGACAATTGCAAGCGGCTCTACTGCTTGCGAAGTCCTGTAGGTGGGTGGTGGGTCAGTACGCAACGATTTTATTGTCCGATATGTGGATTTTCCTTCTTTGCCACCTTCCCTCCCCGCATTGCTCACGACTAGTTGTTGAAAGAAGTGGAAGTTAGTTTGACAATGGTTAGGAAAAGGGTGCTCTTCTTCCTTCCAAGTCACTTCTAGGAACTTGCTCACGACTCTTCAATTAAGGCGTTTTTTGCAACGTCTTCTTATGAATCAACACCACTGTCTTATTGATTATGTGGAGTGGTGCTTTTATTAACAAAATGAATGCAGACGGATGCCTCTTTTCTACTTTTTCTCCTCCTTGGCCTCTTTTTGCAATCCCCCTCATTTGTGTGTAACCCCCTACGCTAGCCAATATCCGGTCAAATAATTACCTCGACGTGCAACTCCTACTGAGCGTCGATTCAGTAGCAATAATATTCCGCCTTCAAAACACTCAAGTAGTAGAGACTGTCAGCAGGTAGACACCGCATGGGATAAGAGAGTTGCGACGGCGATTGTCCTCCTTCTCCTCCATCTGAGCCCTTGTTGGTGGCACACTAAGGAAGCATGCAAACTACTTCGTGACACAAAAGTTACCGCCGCTATGAATGTTTTGATCAGAATGCACGCCGTTTGTAAATTGGAGCCTTGCCCTCTTCTGGTGGAGGTTGTGCTGATGGTAGTTTGAGATGGCATGCATGCATATATACATTTTAAGCTCACTCATTTTGGAAGCAAAGGAGGATAAAATAATCACAATGGGAAGCAGTGCCTCTTTGACGACGTGGGAAGGGGTGGGGGCTCACGTGGTGAAGCGGTGTGATGAAAAGGTAGCACTACCGCATTTGCTATGATGGAGAAGGAAGAGGATATCGCAACTCGCACACCACGCTACGCCTAAGATGGTGTTTGCTTAGGGCAATTTCACGAATTTCTCTCCGTGCAATATTTTTCAGTTAGCGAGCTCTGCACGGCCAGCGGCAACTTATCCCGTTTAAATTCTTGGGCACAATAAAGATGTGCACCCTACCTCCGTATTCTCCCCACAGGCCCTCACTTCCACTTCCAGAGATGAGGCCACTGAGGAAACGATGCGGGTACCAATTCCTGCTGACTGGAAGCATACCAGCTCGTCCCCGTCCCCTTCCTCCTCCTTTTCTTTCTCTTCCTTTTTCCCTTCTTCTAGTGTAGTTTACAGTCACTTGGTGTGGTAGCAGTTTTCAACACCCCTCACCAGATGTGCCAACATTTAGAAATGCCGTACTTTACAAGGGGCATAGTCCGATTTCAGTCTTTTATATGCACGCAAGTAACGCAACAACCTAAAGTATACGCATGCACACAATTTAAGAGAGACGAGGCTATAATCCTAGCTCCCCTCAACCACAAACACTTTTCAACCTTCACCGCACAACTAACGACTTTGCGATGGCAATGGCTGTAGCGACCCGAGGCTCCCTCAAAGGCAAAGGAAGGCAAAATACTAGAGTAGAATGTGTATATATACAACGAGCAGAGAAAAAATAAGCTGCTGACATGATCCTGAGGCCAGCTTATGCAGCTAGGGCAATATGGCCACCTCTGTGACCCTGACCGATAACGGTAGTTCAAACAACCAAAATACTACAATGGCACTTAAAATCAAACCAAATAACGTGCTGTAATACCAGACCAGGTTAAGTTGTGAAACTGAACTAAGTATTGTATTACCCATGTGCACGATTGTGACTTATCAAGACAGAATGTTTGTAGACATTTTGTTCAATTGATACGTCTTATGGTCTCTTTAAGAGATTGTCTGCACATTTGAGGAGGAGAACTGGAACTCAGTCCGGCAGGGGCCCACCATAAGTTTACTTGCCTTCTGTAACATTTTAACACCCTCCTCAGTGCTCACCAGCGCGTTACTTGGCTTTTCAACTGACCTCTAACCCGATTTGTGGACCTTATTATTGTGCCATTATGTGCGGTAGACTTCCAAGGTAAGTGTTTTCGATGCAATCCTTGTTTGGATCCACGCCCTCTACCTTTTATAACTGAATAGAAATGATTTTGTCTACTGCTTTTTGCTGCTCAACATAAATGGTTTTGGGGTTTCGGATGTTTTTATATTCTCCGTGCGCTTAAATTTGCCCTTTAGATCACAAATTTTACTACTTCGCTTAAATCTTAATATTGCATGGTGAACTAATCCGAATCTTTGGCGCATTCGACACCGCATATTTATTATGTTTTACTAGTGTGACCTTTTTGTCACAGGTTATACATACAACTTTAATTTCCCATTTTCAAACTTTCTCCTTCAAGTTCGTTGGTCGTCTGGCGGCGTTGCAAAGGCCATTGATCATTTGCCTGTGTACCATGACTTAAGTCTGCTGGACAACGTAAGTTGCAGTTTAAAGCTATGTAAAAGCCGTCAAGAAATTAAAGCTGCACTAAATCACAAACAAAAGTGCATTGCCCTAGGCCTTATAAATCAAATTGGAAACAAAAACCAAGCTTGACGATCCCCAAAACAAACGCTAAATCACTATTCAAATCGCAAAACTAATAGCTAAGAACTCTTGCTATCTTATTTTAACGCGTTTTAAATCCAGAGTTTGCTGCTAGTTTTGTCACTTACGTTTGCCAAGAAATTTATTTTGATTACATTGGTACTTTGTAAATTATCACTCAAAGCAAAAGCTAGGATTTTTACACAGTTCTTTTGCTTGATTAAATGCACAAAATCAGATGTTGATTTGTTTTATCGAACAGCATTAAAATGGTCAACTAGACTTGTGCGCGAAGTACGCGAGCAGTGTCTGTTCTGGTGGTCATTATTTTCGGCTAATGGGACTTAATTGGCTCGAACAAGTTGGAAGGCGGCAAGCATTTGGAATTTTTTACTGTTTTTGGTTTGCTGTGTGTTATTAGGTCCTTTTCATGTCGATTGGCTTCCTTTGTACGCCTACTTGCTAGAGTAAACTCGAAGGCTTCATAATGGGAATGTTAAGACGTTTTGTTTTCCAGCTGCGAAGTCCACTCACGTCTATTATTTACTGTGCGATACTTCAAGTAACAAATAATACTGTTTTGGCAATTTGTCAACCAGTTCACTTTTAATGACTGTGGACTTTGACTAATGAGTCGTAATTTTGTTGAGAAGTGTTTTAACTTTGCTAAGTTCTTGGCGCATACTCATTATTTTCGCTGGAAAGTATTCATTATATGCCTCATTGTCCATCACTTTCAATCGTGCATTTGTTAGGTCGGATATTGACGTCGCCGTCAAAAATTTATGCTTTGCGAAAAATGGAAGCGCTATGAGGGTGCAGTGGATACGAATCTCGACTTGGCTATCGCTTTCCAAGTAAACGATAGCTTCCTCAGGTAAGATCGAATTGCGAATACTGTTGCTGTCTTTTCTATGCAGCAATTGATTCGGTCTGCGTCCTTATTTTGGGTTGAAACATGCTTGCATCACATTTTTATGTGGTACAAGATACGTCAATTTTAGTTTCTTAGCTGTTGTTACGCCCTCTGAATGTCTATTGGCTTCCTTCACACGCCTACGTGCTAGTGTAAACGCAAGGGTCACGTGATGTGACTGTTGGGGCGTTTTTTCCAACTGCAGTGCCTACTCACGTCCACTTTTCTTTGCAATACTGTAAGCGAGAATTTGGGATTGTTATGGCAGTTTGTAATGTGTTCGTTCTTTAGTGACGGTGGATTTGGCTTAGTGAGACAACTTTGCTGAGAAGTGTGTCAGTTTTACTGAGTACTTGGTATCTATTCATTATTTTCTTGCTAAAAGGCATTTATTATACAAGCATGCCTTTAATCCGTTCTCTTTATCCGCTTACATACTAGATAGACGTTGAAGAGGTAGATGCAAATCCTGTCAAGACTTCTTCTTTTGCCAAGAATGGCGACATCATCTGTCAGCAATGGGTGCGGCTCCCGCCTTCGCTATCACTTCACACGTTCCTCGGGTAAGATTGGATTGCTGTATGTGAATTTTTGCCGTCGATTTTGTATAGCTATAGGTTTGATTTGTGTTCTCATTTAGGGTAGAAGCAAGCTTTTATCACTCGTCTGTAGATCCTTCTGCATTTCATGTGGGGTAAAAGGTGCGTTATTTTCATTGCTATGATATCCGTGTTGGCGGATCACGCATGCATATATGGAGGGCGTAAGACACTTGGGGACTTCACTGCTCATTGACTTGGAGACCAGGGTTATTCTTATGCTAATGTGATCTTTGCGAAACGTATTGTGTGGAGGGCCTTGGTGATGGCTTAACGGTAGGTTCAGCTTTGACGGCATGAGTTGGTGTCTGGGCAAGGTGGGCGCAGCAAAAGCGGAGGAAGGAGTGACTAGTGGGAAGCATTCGCATCACTACGCAGATTGTACTTTGCAGCAGTCTTAAACGTTTGCTTGTTAATGTGTTCTCTCCTATCATTTGTTATGTTCAAAGACGTCAGTTTTGCGGTGCATTAGGCATTTACGCATCGGCTCTTCCATTGCTTGCTTTTTTCCTTTTCGGATGCTACAAAATTACTGTGGTGAGGTAACATTTGATGAGTCCATGGAATGGAAGGCAATACGAGTTCGTGAAGTCATTGGCGGAGGCGTCGTCGTCTCGGTTGTTCGGCGTGGACGATGTTGGTGTGTGTTGGATGGCATAGCGGTAGGTGTGAGAAGGGTGAGGAGGGCGTGGGCGCATGCTCGATAGACTAACTGGAATGTAACACTGATGGGCTGGGTGCGGAGGGGCGGGTTTATTTTTCACGTCGATAAGTGCGCTGGTGATTGTGTTAATACCGAAAAGATGGAGGGGAAGAGGAGGAGAGGTGTTACAGATCTTTTTTTCAAACGTGCCGTAGGTGCTTTTCTTTTCGTAAATTTGGGTGTGTGTGTGTGTGTGTGCATTTCTTACTGTCTACTAATTGTTTTGTTGCACGTGAATCCACGCGTATTGATATTGTCAAGATCGTCTATGGCTTGTTTTTAGTTCCGTAAACGTGTGTGTTTGTGTGTGTGTGTATGTATAGGGATCCCTTTTTTCTTAATGAGGTTCTAGGGAGAAAATTTTACGTGTTTTGATTGGTTGTTGGATGGCAACGCTTTTTAGCGTTCGTTTTATGTGCTGAACATTGGAGTAGGTAGGTAGGTGAAGTGTTATTTGAACAAGGCGGGAATGATGTTCTGGTGGTGAATGAGGCCTCGTTTGGTGGGAGGGAAGCCGAGGAGGAGAACTTGGCTATACACGGCGCTGAAGTGGTCGCGGGTTCAAAGTATGACGAAAGGGAATTTCCACTTCCTCGGGCGCATTATTATGTGGTAGGCATGGGGACTTGAGTGAGTGGCACTAGGCGTCAGTTTTGTATGCATGACTTGTAAGTGCAGTATTTATGTGCTGTAGTAGTCGGCCTCTGACCAACACTGGCTGCCTCGCCACCGTCTCTGCCATTGTTCGCAATGCTGACTACGTGACGCTTCTCAACGTCGCCGTCGTCGTCGTCAATCACGGACTCATCAAGCTGACTGCCAACAATGAAACATCGTTGTCGACGGTGACAGTAATTGCAAGGGGAAATCATGGACGTAGAAGTCGATCCATGGGAAGGCACTGGGACTAGACCAGGGGCCTTTGAACTCGTCGTTGTCGACGACGACAACTATGGTGTCAAAGCAATTATTAGAGAAGCAGTAAATGCGATTGAGAGTTCTCTGGCTTCTTTTCCTCCTCCTCCTCCTCCTCCTCAGTGTGGACTATTCCTTCACGCGGGGCGTAAGCAGGCAAGCAGCGGTGCGGCTGTGGGCTTGGAGGAGGGCCCAACATCATGGGAGACTGGATGAGGCGTGTGTGGTTGCCAGGTGGGCGAGCGAGCGAGAGGAAAGGGAGAGTGGAACGATACCTTGGTAAGCACTCCCCCATTGGGCAATGTATGTCGTGCATGTTGAGCGAGACCTTATCATAGGCTTGCACCACTTTTGCTTGTTTCTCGTTCTTTTTTACTCTAAGGTAGTAGTCAGGGCTTGCGACCTTTAACAGTAAAGACAACAACGAAATGGTGTGAAGTGAAGCCGGTGTGAGGCTATGTTATTATACGCCTTCAGACCATGCATTGGTTTTTCACGACGTCCACATTTGTGAGCTTTGTGTGGGGTGACTTATTGCTAAAGTGCGGTTGATAATTTGCGGGGGAAGGCGGAGGAGGAACCAAAGATGCCCTACGATTTAATGCGTACTTACTTCTGCCTATTAAACATTTACAGTTAATGCCATGTGGAAACGTTCTAACACTTATCGGCTGTTTTTTCCACATGGCACTGCTAGGTTTATAGCCATTAATCGCTTAACATTGCACCTGTGACTCTGCAAAGGTGCACCACTGATCAGATGCGAAAATGAAGTTTGAACTTTAATGACTGGAAGAAAGGCATTCAATATGGCCAGTAAGGCAGGATTTGTGCAATGATTTTTTTGAAATGAAACCTTGAGAGACGAAGAGGTAGCCATCGCACACCTAGTGATGAAAGTTTTGTCGAAATCCCCCAGAGGAGAAAGGGGAGATAGTGACCCGAACAACCCAGGTTCGCAATAAAGTCCGTTACCTCTGACCCATCTGTCCAAAGGATTTTGAGGCAGAAGACGAGGGGGCAAACGGGAAGCGCGCTACATCTCTATCCATTGTGTAATGACTGTGTCGACAGAGGCCACCGTTTCACTACCCATAAGGTCTGTGTCGATGCTCTGTCATCTGAGTTAATAAGTTTATAACAAAATATCCAGTCTGCTTGAGGATAGCAATTCAATTCTCACATGTGGTGCATAATGTTCTGATGTCCTTTTCCAGAATAAATGCAGCTTTTTATAATAGGATGCAATTTTTGTAGCTATATATCAATTGTCAACTAATCAATTTTCGAATATGAACTGCATTTTGTTTGCATACACTCGCAAAGACAAATTTTAGCAGTTGTTCTAAGTCCAAGCTTGATGGCGTGTTTTGTGTATTTTCAAAAATTCTTGAGATTGGAAGACATTTGCTCGACAGTGGTCCCTCAAGTTGGGCAGTTTTAATGTCATCCGTCGTGTTTGGCATGCTGTCTTACGATGTGGTGGGCACGTTGTCTGTTTTAATTGCGGCACTATTTTGGCCGGATAAGCTTTATTAGTTCAAGAAGGAAAGAAACTTTCATTTCAGGCTTCACGTGAGGTCAATGAAGGTCCGAGCCGTAAGGGTGACGGGAATGTACTTGTCTGTGATGGCGCATCAAATGTGCTGCAAGGGGTTGCGCTGAAAAAATGCCGAATTTGAAGTTGGAGTTCTCCGTTGCTCTCTATTGCTGTCCAGAAGTTGGTGTGATCTGTGCTGCGTCTCACTGGATTCGTCGTATATCCTTTTCCGAAGTCGATTCACAAATGCAATGTGACGGCTACATTTTCCAAATTGATGCGATAACCACAGAGGTCGAATTTGTCGTGTTGATTGGACGCAGATATGGCTGCAGTGCCCTACGAAAGGGTAGTTGAGTATTTCCTTCTCCACTATAACTTCAGTAGACGCGATCCGAATAAGCCTAGACTAACGTCGTAAAGATTCTGGTGTGACTGCGGCGTCGGCGTGCGACCCACTCTATCGTCGCACAGCGCATCAATCCGCCGCCTTGATTGGCGTTGTTTCTTTAAGTCTCAGTTTGTTCCTGTAGATTCGAGGATGCTCCTTGGAGGGAGTATTTGGTAACGCAGGTGATAGGTGGATGGAAACATCGAATTTTACCGCGCAAAGTGGGGACGACTGAACAAAAGAAGCAGCACATCAGTTATGCTTCCTTCAAGTCTGCAAAGGCTGTGTCACTATCGAAAGGCGTTTTAACAATCAGCGTTCGCTGATGGAATTTTGTTGAAACTGTTGGAGGACTGCGAAGTAGGGTGCAAGTGGTGCCGCGTCGTGACTCCTGTGCTGTGGAGTGGTAGGCGAAATGGCCATGTGAACGAGTGTGATGGCTATGAATGCATGGGGGAAGTGACTCGCCGCTTGATAGGTGCGTACAAATGCACGTTTATTAATATTTTCAACGTCTTTATTTATGCATCCATTTGCTTTTTATGCACTTTGATGAGGTGTGACGCCTTAGTGCGAGGTGTAGTCCTTTACATCGGTCACAATCGCTGTGTATTTTATGGGAATCAAACGCTGCTTTAGGAGTTACTGTGACTTCCATTTTCTACTTGTTCCATTTGTTTGTTGCCATCATTTGTTTGGGTGTCTTAACCCAGCAGTGGTATGCTTTAATTGTTGAAAGCTCTAACTTTTGTGCTCATTGACATCTGGTCATGCCGTTAGCAGCATTTATCCATTTCGCGCGTCTTATTATCGCTTTTCGCTTAGAATGGTAGATGGCGTACGTTCGCCCATTAATCTCGCTTTATTCTAACCTAACCGTGAAAGGTCGCGCGTTTAGCGGGTTTGAATAAATATGCGTGTACTTTTTGAGAATTTTGATTAAAACAAGTTGTTAGTGTTCATTACAAAGCACTCTGAAGTCGTAGTTACCATATTGAGTGTACAGGATGCTGGTAGGCAGAATACGGCGATTTGCTTTATAGCAAATTAGTGTTTTCTGCCAAAGTCGGAACAGTAAAATGGGCACTACGTGCAGTTGCATGAAGTGAGTAGATTTCAATGTACTTGTGGTTAGAAAGTTTGCTGCTGCTTTACTTCCTTTCATTGTTTTGTGGAGTTGAGGAGGACCATCTCGTAATTTAATGCCCATTTTTACGCGCGCTCAAATTTTACTAAATGTCAAGCAATTTCGTCGGTTCCTTCTGCTGATGTTGTTTGTAAAAGAGAAGAAAGGCAGGAAATAGGACACGAGCTTGACTGTTTAGTGTTCCTCGTGTAAACCACGGAGCTGTGCACATTTGTCATTGTCAAAAGAGGCATCCCGAGGTGCCTGCATCCGAAATACATATGGATGGATTAGTTATTAGAAGCGTGTTGTCACGGTAATGGCTTGGAAGGCAACCCACTGATTACCTCGGTGTGTTCACTCCTGCTGTGGCAGTGTACTAGGTCCGGTGTGATCTTCGCCACCCTCGTCTTAGTCGTGGTAGTAAGCAGCTTTGGCCTTAGCTGTTTTTCTCTTGAGGCTGGTAGTTGGCTGACGGATCGCGGACACAGGCGAAATTGCAGGTTTGTCTTCTCCCTTGAGTTAGCCAGATTGGTATTCTTGACGGCCAATAGTTGGTGGACGTCTCCCAAGACACAGGCAAACGTGGATCGGCAGGCTTTAGGCTTCGTCTTTTTGGCTACTCACGCTCTTTTCACTTATCTGTTAATGGGATTATTTGGTTGGTAGAGGTTTGGGTAGATAGGCAGGCGAAAGTGAGGCGATCTACTTAATTCGCTGTCTATGGGCATATCCGCGAAGTTATCTTCATTAGCTTTACTTCAGAGGTCAGAGGTGTGGAGTTTGAACGTTTATACAGTCCTGCCTGATGTGAGTGGTCGTACCGCCTCATGTGCATTGGAACATTTGACTGCTGGAGGTGCTAAAATTAACACCTCTCTGACGCCCTCACGACGCATTTTTTCCGGGTGCATTGCTTCCTATTGATTGCATTATTGCTGCTAAGAGTGCTTATGTTGGAGGTTGCTCACAGTGGAAAGGAATAGGTTGCTTCGCCGTGTTAGCTGTCTTGTTTACGTTCAATACTTTTTCCATTATTTTGAGCACACGCGCACACATGGCAGGTCTATTGTGCATACTGTTGATTAACTGAGTGCTGTCATGCCTGTGCGATGCAGTGGAGTTATAGGTGCACTGGGTATTTTGGGAGGGAAGGGGGAAGGGGGGGTGTCACCGGCATTGACATGCCCAAGGCATAGGGGCAAGTGGTGCACACGGGCCTCGAATCCTTTAATGCGACGCGGACATGGGCAAGGGCCCGGTGTGGTCCAGTTTGCACTCTAGTTCTGCGTCATTATTTTGCTTTGTGTCTGTCGCACGAGTGCTTTTTTTTGCGGTGCGCCGCCTTTCCTGTGGTATATGTATGGCAGTGATGAGAACCTGGATGGGACAGTCGTTGCAAGTAGCGTCTTGTCATCACCTTTCCTTCTGATCATGGTATCCTTTTCTTTCATCACACGTATCATGAATGTTGTTTTGAGACGATTACTTCGGGAATTATTTTATTTTATTATTATTATTATTATTTGTATGCATCGCTGTTCCTTTTTGTTCACTTGTTCGGTCATTTGGTAGAGATGTAAAGGTAGGGTCTAGGTGAGGCGGTAAAGCTAGTGTCGGCTGTCCAATGACTTTTTACGTCATTCCGTTTACCTCAATCTCTTCATCCACCGACTCACCCACATACCCGCCTATCTGTTGATTTTTTCGACTATCCATCTGTTCGCCCGGCCCTTTCTCGACATGCAAAACGTGTGGCGGTCAATTTGGGCCGCATGCGGTGGGCATATGAGACTGACCAAGACGGATCTGTGGACAATGAAAAGCTATTTTAGAACGCACCTTAGTCAAGCGAATGCAAAGCTACGAGGGGAGGTGCAAACACCAATTTTACGCTGGTAGATTACTAAAATTGCGGATTAAAAGTAAGGGAGGTGGGCAGTTGTCAAGTCCTGTGGTTGCAAGAATGCAGGTGCTGCCGGAGATGGGATGCAGCAATGCTGAAAGGCTAGCTAGGTCTCACTAGGCACCTATGGACGTCGAAGTGAAGTGGGCCATGCCAGTGCAGAGCTGCATCGATGGCTTTTCGTGTGCCTCTGAATCCATTTTTATACAAAGCGTGGGCAATGGCTACTCCAACGAGTAAGTATAATAGCTGCTGCACAAGACTTGGTCTTCAAGTAGGGGATTGCGCAAGACGGTGTTGGCTGGTTGGGCGTTCAAAATCATCAAGCGCATGCAATGGAGTTGCGTGTCTCAACGCCGATGCAGACTAATTCACATGGACACGGGGCCCATAATCGGGTATCAATCGGCATCTCTCTTGGGAGTCGCATTATTAACCGGTCGGTGTCGATCCACAGGGTTGCAGTACTCATTCAGGGATCATTGCGTCGAACTGTGTCCATCACAATAGGCATGAGATATATCATCGAGCGCTTGACTCGTAGTGTTTTACAATTTACCACTGCGTTATTGCTTCTTCCCACTGCGCCATCGTTCTTGTTATTTGTTAGGAGGCATGAAGTTACTCCTGTCTTTTAGCACGGCAATCTCACTTATTATCGTTAGAATTACTAACGATTCAATTGTGCTGTTTTCTGCACATTTCATAGGTTTCCTATTTGCCCGTGCTTAGCGCTTTGCGAGGTTTTGGCTAAGTAGTGTCTTTTTTAGGTAGTTTTGAGGATGGCGATTGAAAGCCAACAATTTGTTATTCTCGTTATTCGGTTGGCACTATCATTTCGCTAATTCTATTTTCGCAATTTCCCCGTAAAACCTAATGCTTTTGAAAAGTGGTAAAAGGCGATTGAATGGCGAGGTGGAGTGTCTTTTGCCTCTTGTTAGCTTGCGAAGAGTAGACATCAATCCATTTACACACTCTTGGTAGAACACAAGGGTTTTCGTGTCTCAGATTCAATTATTGTGTGCAATGTTAAGTAAGTTGACTTCATTTATGAAATTGTAAGCTTTGCATTGATTCTGCTAGACCGCCGTCTTGCATTGTTTCATTTGGTTACTGCGAATTTTTTTCGTTCGTGTAAAATTTTACCTTTCTGAGGGTATTCAGGGAACAGCAGGCATTTTATTTCTGCCATTTGGTTCGGCAAGCACTTTTAACGTAGCTTCGTCTTTTCTCCGTCTCCAAGCTTGCAGTTAACTCATTAGTGGATTCAAATTTTCTTTCTTATCTCTTTTGCTTTTAACTTCCGAAATCAAGTATTTTTTGGCGATTCAGACTTACGTTCCGTTGTGAATTCGTTTTTTTCTGTGCTACCTTTGCCTTGAGCCTATAAAGGGGAATTTTTTGAGTAGATCTTATACGTTTTGTTTGTAATAGTTGTTCCTTGTCCTATTCCCTAGGCGACTCCTCGATGTGTACTGTTCTTTTCTCATAGTGATCCCTGCGATTTCCACTCCCAGTTACAACTTCGTCCTAGGTCATAGATTTAGCGTGTGTAGTATTTTTTACAACCTTTTAATCCAGCGTTTGTCTTCATGTGGTAAGACGAGTGCTTGTGGTCTACAATTCATCGGCGCAAGCCATTCGGAAGTATTTGATCTTGATTGCAATCCAGCTGACGACGACCAGACCGCAGCACGTGTGTAGCATGGTGTACAGAAGGGACAGTTTCATGGCTATCGTATCACTTCTGCTTTTTACACATTCCAATTGTGATGTCCTTTTGGGTGGATACAAGATGGGAGAGGATGCTTTAATAAAAGGCGCACCTGAAGGCAATGGGTAGCTGTGTCAGACACTTGGAATTGTGAAGTTTGCTTAACAAATAAAGGGTCTCAGGAACTACCACTGTGTGCGTGAGCTGAAAACCAACATTCGCGGGACATCCACTGATCGATGGACGCCTACACCTTTAAGTGTCTAATTGCTGACTGCGTTGACGCCTCCTGCTGGTATGGGTATCTAAGATTGTAGACACCTCCTTTCACAAGAACATTTGTTTGTCATCGCACCTTGGTGTTCACAGACACCGGCGCTGGTCTGCACTATTCTTGATAAATGATGACTATCCCTTGTACAGCGTGATCTATCCCTTACTGTTTCGCGTGATACCGCTGCATTATGAATGCTCATGTCGACATAAAGCCAGCACCTCTGTTTAGACCTTATTTCCTTTTTATTTATCAAGGCTTCTCCAAATCCATGCTTGCTGTTTCCGTTTCGCAGGTTCAAATGTCGATGGTGTGTGGATTGAGTGGTGACGAGAGGTCCGCTGCCCAAAGTGGATTATAAGTGCAACACCGCTGCCATCGTGAAGTCTACGCAAACCACGCGTCAAGAGGGAAACGGGGCACCGGAATGATCATCTCTGTCTTCTGGCAGCACTTTGATGTTGAACAGCACAAACTCTCTGGATCCTGAATCCCTACTGTTCCTGATACCTGCATCTCCCTATCCAAGCTGTGGTGATGTTTTTTTCCACAGTGCTGTGTGTCCCTGTTCATTTTTATAACTAGCAATTTTAAAAATGTTACTCATTTGCATTTGCTTCTTCGCAAACAAAGGAACATGGGTGTCGAGTGATTTTGCGCAGGTGATGATAAATTTGCTTTTTGATCGACGTGGCTGAGGTGTGTGAGGCGAGGTGGTCCACTGTGGTATGCCAGAAGAGGCTCCAGATTGTGGTGGGAGTGCAGCAGCCACATTTTGCTACGATTGAGTGATTAAATAGGAATGACTGTTCGGCGCACCACTTTTGTGTTGATTGGTGAGTGAGAACATGAAATATGCGTAATGGCTTTGGCTGGGTTTTGGCAAGTCTAAGTTGTAATTACTAAGACAGATTGAGATGACATGTTATCAAACGGCTAACGTGGTGACTTCAATCAGAACTGTTTTTATATAATTACGGGTATTTTGGGCCAATGGGCCGCCCAAAACTTCACTTGTGTCCACTTCCGTATGCCAAAGCAATTCGACGTAAGGGATTGCCGCATTTTTGTTGATGCTGCAAGTGCAATGAATAAATTTTACAGAATTTGGACACACGCGCTTGGTCATTTGGTCCTGCATAGGAAATGTAATACATCATGCATCGTTTAAGACCGGAAATAAATGCACTTGAGGTTCATAATTTCTAAGACGCAATTTAACTGCAGATTGTGTATTTTGTTAGGCAACACAAGTCTTTAAGCTAATCAAATCGCTCATCATTGTGAGATCATCAGCGGTGACTGCTTTCCACCTCTTTGGCAAATTGGGTCCTTTGATGCACTAAAATGTCGTGATTTTGGCGGGAGAGGCATGAATTTCACTGGAACGTGTCGCGTCCGATTGGAGCATAATCTGCTAATCATGAGTCCTCTAACTAGCGATTCAGGGTTAGAATTCTGCCTTTGGCATCACTTTACATGTAACTCAGGTAAGAATAAATTTCATTTTATGATTCCTCACCATGCTTGTCGTGCATAAGCTAACAACAGCTATTTACTAGACAGTTGCTTTGCTTTTTATCCAGGACATTAGTCGTTAATACGCAGTGAAATCGCTTTATACAAATATCTGTGGCACGCATATCTCTCAACTACGTTAAAATCTTAGTCAAGTCAAGTTCTTTAATAGCTTTAGGGTTGTGGCTAGAAGCCCTCAAACAAGGCGAGGAAAGGATTTCTTTGCGAATGAGCTGCTCACCGCGTTCCACCGCCATTGGAGAGGTCAGAGTGGCATTAGACTTGAACTGGTAGCCCAAATCAACGTAAGCATAAGGCATAACATGGGTGAAAAGGCGCCAAATTAGCCCGAGTACTCTGTGCTCTTGGTGTTCCTCACATTGGCCTTAAAGCTATTCCAATAAGGCCCCGACCGTTATCTTGTGTGGTGCCAAAAACGTAGGTCTCCTCTGATACTATAACATTTGGTGTCATGCGGCTCTACCAAGAGTGTACATTAACAAACAGCCAGGGCGAATGGATGTTACACTGCCGCATGATTGGTTCATCCCAATCTAACATTAATTAGGATTAGGCCCCGAATGTTGGGTTGCTTGCGATTCAGCGAAGTGCAGTTCGATTGTAAGACATTTAATGCTTAGGAATGAACACAATTTAATGCGAATGATTTTAATACGTAAACTAGGCTAGCTTAAGTAGATAGCTGAGATCCGCTTTCTTGGTTTTCCACCTATAGTTATTCAATCTTGTACTCAGCTGTTTTTTCGTCGCTGGTAGCTGCGATGTTCCTCAAGTTATGCAGCAAAAATTTGGACCTGGACGACAGTTAAGTGGACTATTTTGGCGAAGGAAGCCAAAATAACTCAAGCATATAGAGCTGTGCTATCTTCTGTTAATTTAGATCCAGAATCGTTCAGAATTATAGTCTAACAGCTTAAACCATTTAGTAGTTACTTGCGGCAATTCTCCCATCAAATTGTAAAAAGTAAGATTTGGCCAATGATGAGAGCGCCTAGTTTGACACAGATAATTGATAATGTACACTTGGTCAACCGGGTACCTCTGCGACCAGAAATGTCCCAAATTGAAAGTCATGTGCCCATTTTATTCTGTAACTGCTTCCAACAAGTGTATAGAGCAAAACTCTTCGCTTCCTTTTGGTCCAGAACCGGTCAGAACTGAAACTCAGCATTCTGCTTCCCTCTTTAGTTGTTTGCGGCAGTTCCTGTTCACAAATTAGTTAGTTATGGCTCGTCTGTTGTTATGTAGGGATTCTGTTTTGGCAAAGAAAGTTGCGGCAGTTCTCGTTTTAAACTTGGACAACGCAGGTGTGGCTGATGTGTAGATTGTCGATAAAAACAAGGAAAGCTGGGACGCTACGACTCCAGAGATGCGTTCTCTTTTATCTGCTTTGGTCGAGAGTTGCTCATTATCAAGATATGGCAGCTTGCTTTCTTTCTTCGTTATAAAATCTAGGCAATGTAGGTGTAACCAGAACACAAATTGTCTATATTAGTAAAGAGAGTTAAGAGAATACGTAAACAAAAGGAAATGTGAAAATAAGAAGAGAATTGTGCTCCCATGGCAAAGATAAAGTGGTTTGGATTTGAGCAGCGACGATGCGGATGTGTGGGAATATGGAACAGAGAAAGTAAAGTCGATTAGATTATATCAGGCAGTGCTATTTTAAGAACAGATTGTTTGATAGAGTAGGAAGATATTCCATGCTTTTAAGACACTTGTCTTCCTTTCTCCTCAATAGCATTATGCAGGTAATGCGCTCTTTCCATACATGTTCCTGCTTCCTCTTCCTTCTTACCCACGATCCATCCGTGTGCTACTCTCATTCCTCACTTCATTTCCTCGCGTCGTTTCAATATTGTCGTATCTGGTATCCAGTGTAAATCATATAGAAAAAAGACTACGATTAGCCTCTTCTAGTGTGTCATTCGAAAAAGTTAAATGTTTTTCACTAAGCCAGTTCCTTTATATTTTACTCACTCACATAGCTAAATGAGTGGATGAATGAATCAGTGTAGAAAAGGATGGGAGGAAGCAAGGAAGAATTGAAGAACACTGCACCGCAGATCCATACGCACGACATCTTATCTCTATGCCTCAAATTTTACCATTCCTTTGTCTCTTTCTGCTGAAAATTTTTATCATTCTGCTCCTATCGATGGCGAATGTACCGCCATTGCCATTCGCATCAAAAAAGCCTCTTTGTTAACCCAATAGCGACCTTTAGGGGTGAATCGCCGATTCCTTTAACCGAAATTCAACCGTGCATTACGCTTGCTGTGCTGCACTTACTTTTCACGTCTCAAATCCTCAAATAAGCAGCAGTATAAGGAGAGCTGCCGGTGCGCAACAACTTGCTCAATATTCATGTCCCACAGCGGAAGAACTGTAGCGCGGTGCGCACGTCTAGGCTTGTCTAAACCACACTGAGTCAGAATAGGCAAGATTAGCGACCTAGGCTGGATTATGACGAGTTCGAGTATGGCGCCTTATACGTTGCTATTTAAAATGACCCACTCAATCAACTCGACGCAGCTCATTTCATTGATAGTTGAGGTGTTCACTATAAATCTCGCAGACATTAGAGACCAAGGCACGCTGACTAGAAGTAGATCTGATGACGTTTCGGGAATGAATTGAGAGGAGCTCTCTTGTCTACGCCTCCTCTCTCATGTGCCACCCCAACGCATCCTCGGTGAGTGTCTCCTTTTTCGCATACTGCGCTCTATGCACTTGCAGGTATTGCGTCTTACCTAATGTCATACCGTCTGTGCTCCTCGCATAAAACACATACGGAAAAGAGGAGCGAACAATTCCTACAATTCAGCTTCTTACCTTATTTTTCCACTTTATTGTTACTAGAACATCTCGCTCCTCTGCCTCCTTTGGCTTCTCTCACCTTCCCCTCCTACCGCACCGTCTGCCTGTGCCCTCGTTGTAGGTTCCCTTTCATCTCTCCACTAGTCCCAATCTTGATCGCGATATGAGTAAATAATGCACGAATTTATGGCTAGACCAGAATAGTACGAGTTAGACTAGACTTTAATCAATCACGCTCTGCCCGAGACAAAATCATGTTTTAACAAAGTTTAGCAATGATTATCGTCAAATCTCCATTTCTATCTTTCTGTCGCTTTGGTTTTTACGACACTACTTCGCCTCAATTCCATCTCCTACTTCTACTCCTCCTTCACTTAGCCTTTCGGGAGCAAAGGTGGGCGCATTGCCCCTACTTCTTACTTCATAATTTGTAGACTGGTCGGATTCCTACCTGCTCATCTCACTTTCTACTTCTTTGATTCTTTTTGCAATGAATTCCTCTGTCTGACTTTTCACTCTAGACCGCCTGCTGCATTTCCACCATGTATCAACGCCTCTGTCTGTTTGTCTAAGTTTGTGTACGTTGCATTGTTTACCTTTGTTTCCGTCATTTGGGTAGTCGCCTGAATTTATGTCTCACAAAAACAGCTGGATCAAATCGGCACTTTTGTCTTGGGCGCGATAAAATCCCTTTTGGTCATCTGTTCGATGGCCAGTTCTTTGGCCATTCTATCTCAACTCTGCACTTCGCTAGCATTCTTTTAGCCATCCGCCAATTGACTTTACTTCATCTAATTGCTTTTTCCTTCCTGTAACTCAACACTCCCACTTATTTCAAACTGAAGTGGGCACGGCACATGAAATTGGCAGGACTCATACACCATGTGAAGAAAATTTGTCTCCTGCAGGACGCGATGCGTGTGAGAATGTAGAGTACGGTAGGCGACAAAGGAAATAATCCCCGAAGATGCGTTGGAGTAAGACACGAGAAAGGAGGCGTAGACAAGAGAGAGCGCCTGCCTCTTTATGTGCTTCGATCCCCGGTATCTGCGTGAAAGAGAAGACCTCAACTTGCATGACATGCAGTTGCATCGAGTTAATTAGGCAGGTTAAATTAAAATATTAAGGCGGACTTAAATTTAATGCACAAGACGCCTGTGGGGACGGGGTATGCTCGGTAGATGAGAGCTTAACGACCCGCCCCCATATATTGCTATTGAGCTAACGAGGGGGTATTTCCGATGCGTATTCCTACTTCTGTGCTTGAAATAATTGTTGTTTTGCATTCGGAACGGCGATTGTGGTCAATGAGTTTTTTCGGCAGGAGTTGGGTAACATGAATTTTTAGCTGAATGAGACAGGGGATGATTGGAGTTGATGCGAAGTGATGAGAAGTCGCTGAAATGGAAGGAGTAAGAGTGGAGATGGACAGAAGAGGGTTGGAAATGATCGCTGCGGGATGACTATCCACATTGCTGTGGTGTAGCCTTCTTTACTGCTTTCTATATTTCTACCATCTATTCCTGAACTGATTCAATCGCTTACACATCTTGACGCGTGTCTAGGCAAAATTTGAAGATTTCTTCCCAATGACACGTGAACTGCCTAGTCATAGCTCCCTTTCCATGTGATTATGCTGGATATCGAATATGAAAATATTGAAATGACGCATGCAGGTGAATTCCGGGAGTAGAAGGTAGCACAGGTAGAGGATGGGATGTTAGCACCAAAAATCAGCCCTAATTTCTATGATAATTATCTGCTTTCTCCCTTCCAATGCCTCTAAAATTAAGGATTGAAAGGCTTGGAGTGATGACGAGATGGAGAGGTTTGCGACGGAAGTAAAGGATGCAAATACGGCTGGGGGCAAGAATGAAACGAGGCAGGAGAGAAGCACCGATGAATAACTGAATGGCATGAATGGCAAGGCGGTAAAGCAGGATGAATAAATGTAGGCGTGCAACACGTAGAACAGCATGTCTGACGGTTTGTCGTGTGGGGAACCAATTTGAACCTGACACGTGTAAATCGATTGCAACACGTGCCGTGTGGTGTCACTCAGTGCCGTCTAGGTGTGGACTATGGACAGAACTACTAGGAGGTGGTTTTGAGGGATCTGGCGCCACTCACTTCTGTGCTTTTACACCTTAGTGCATGTAAAGGAGGAGGAAGAGAATGAGAAGAACCGCCGATACTAATGTGCTTTGACCTAAATGCGCTGCCTCGTTGTGACTGCATTTCCTCGGCTTTTCTTGAGAGGGTGCCTGTTATGCATTGGCAACTCACCCGTTGTGGTTACTAGGGCTCGAGCGAAGGTGCGTTTCTGCTGATTAATCCAATTTCATGCAAAGAATAGTTGTTGTTTTGCACCAGGGAGTAAAATGGTGGCGAGCAAACATCACCAACCTGGGCGAAACAACGAATGAATGATTATGTACGAGGCGAAAACTAGAGGTTTACGGAGGGTAAGTAGGGGAAAGGATGGGAAAGGTCAACATGGGGATGTCTTTGCATGATGCTGGGGCACTGAATTTCTTTTTTTCTTTCAGCATGTTCTTAAATTTTTAATTAGCCCACTTTCCTAGCCATGTATTTAAGTGGAGCATACAGAAATCAATTTTATGAACGGAATCTGAATTCCTATCAAACGCTACACTCAAGGACGCTACCCATATTTCTACCCTGATTAGTGAAACACACAAGGATATCACTTGCGACGAATTGAGGATAGGAAGAAGGAAGGGAAGATAAAGCAGGGGAGGAGGGGAAGCTGGTGGCATAACTTATCCATAATTTTTAAACGTTAATCTCTTCTGGCCTTTTGACTTTAAAACGGTGAAGTGTGCGATTGGGTGTATCAGAGAAATTGAGAGGGAAGCAGCGGCAAATGGAGGCTGAGAAGCAGACCAAAGGTGAGTAGCTGACAAAGAAGTACTGAAGCACTGCCGATGAATTGGGCGGTGGAAACGACGATAACTTGGGAAGCAGGATGAATGGTAGAAGGCGAGAGAAAAAGGCATATGATTTACTGTTTTTTTTCACTCGATCGGTGGTTCGGCGTGTCTGGTGGTTTCTTGGAAGCAAATGTCATTTGCCTTTGTGCTTCTTCACTTCAGCTGACACTCGTGCATCATTGCGCGTGTAAAGGAGGCGGAAGACAATGCAAAGGACTATTGATACTTGTGTGCTTTGAAATGCTCCACATTACCTAGATTTCCAAACCTTGATTTCTTTTCCACCATGGCGATCAGATATGAGTGCGATGGAGAAGCAGCTCGAAAAGTAACATTCTCATGATGGGTACACTACTTATCAAGTTGTATTTCCCTTTTTTTGACAGCGCAAGAATCGGATGTTGGAGTGCTAAGAACTCGCAGCAAAAAATAACAGTGATGATGAAACAACCGATAACACTTGCATCAATTAGGAGAATTGTGAAGGCTCGCCAAATAAGTGTCACCCACATTTGATAATTATACAAACTATGCTTTCAAGTTTATCAGAATTACCAATTTTTCTATTGCATGGACCATAAAGTTGCACGATGCATTTCCGATTGCTTTCTAACTGAGTGGCTGACTTGTGATGAGAAGCAGTTTTGCATTGCAGTGTTGGGTGATCAGACTCAAAAATTATTCGGCCATTGCCTCGATAGTCTACACTTCAAATTTTTCCCAATCGCGAACGAAGACGTTTCCTACAAGTCCCTCCAGAAGACCAAACTTTTGCCGCTGCAGTACATCTGATTGGTAACATTTGAAGAAATTGTGAAAACCTTATGCATGGCAGCGCAAGACCTCTTCCGGCAAAATAACCATCTTTTAGCCTTTGCGTTTAGATGAGATCTAGACACCGCCTTAGTTTTCTTATCCGTTATCCTTCACATCCTTTGAAACGATGTTCCTCATCATCTCATGTCGTGTGATGATAACGTGGGTTGAATAGGCATGGAGATCTGAGAACTCGAAGTTTGATGGAAATGATGATAATGGATTTCGAGTTGCCTGCTCCAAGAGCACAAGCAATTTAGCAATGCTATGCCTTCTTCAAGTGCGTTAGTGAACCTATGTAGATTATGTTTGCAGACTGTAGAGGTTCGCTAAGAATGATCCCATTCAAAGGTTCCAATTTGGGTGCAGAGGTGTGCAAACTGTTGCCTACTGGGATCAAATAACACGTAATTTAGCATTTTGGACATTTGTCAAGCCTTCATTCATCACAGATTTGTATTTCGCCTTAAGTTACAGAAAATCAACATAAAAAGATTTTTGGTTCTATTTGCATTGGAAATGGTCATCTCCTGTCCTACTTCAATTGCGCTTCAATAAAAGGCTATTTATCGAATTGGACCACTTTTGCTAATCGGCTACCCATTGTGCTTGCACTGACTTCTACGTAAAGTAAAGCAGAACAGCCTTTCACTTTATATCTTTGTGGCATGAATGGTTTTAACTGGATTTACACTTGTGGACAACATCCCAGGTCCGAAGGCAATGATTGGTCAACCTTCACCAGACCGTTAATCTAACAACCATGCCGATTTCTGCTGCGTCCAATCAGCGCAGCGCTACATGCGCGTACTTGGCTCATTTAAGCCAATCGCCTTCAGAGCTGTAGTAGGCAATAACGCAGCATTGTGCGTGTTTTGGGCATCTTTAGATTTTGCATAACCCTTGCCTTAAAATCATCACAAGCGTGTGCATTTGCAAAGTTCTCCACAATCAACTCGTAGTGTGAATATCTCCTTTTGATAAGGCGAAACCACTGAACCTGCCAGAAATAACGAGCGCATCGGCTCAATGCCATGTGCAAAAATCCCTTTTAGTTGCTCCCTGACTTATTTGTCTTTTTAAAAAATGCGCATGAAATATAAATGGATTTCTATCTAATGAGTACGTAAATTCTTCTTTAGCTAGATTAACGCCGTTTCCTTGGCAACAAACAGGTTAAAAAATGAGGCAATCCTAGTTTCTAAGTCTCCCATATGACGCAGTGCTTAGGTCAGTTTTCCAAATCAAGCATTTAAGCTTCTGTCTGTGTGTTCTCAATTGTTAATCCAAACAAACTTTGAGGTGCGTAACTCACATCTCCAGTGAGTGACGGAACAAATAGGTGGTAATGGGAATTTGTTTCAATGCACTTCTCTAATGATTAGCAGTCGGCACACGCCAATCAAGCGACCGAGTGAAGGTCATTGACCTCCAAAAAGCAAACCGCCTTCCACTCTCTGTAACTCTAATTTACTTGGACAACACCTAACCAGTAAAAGGTATCCACTCTGCTCACTCCTGAAGCATACAATGCAGAGGTGGAAAATAGAATCGCTGAACTCATTACATGCATGCAGAACTGTTCTCAAGACAGTTTTTGATGTCAACCTGACCGCACCTCCTCCGTATTCCGTCAGCTAAGAAAATTGGTACTGCGATGAGGGAAGGGAAAATAAAGATGCTAACACTTAGGTATTGCAATATCGTCTCTGAAATGAGGGATGTAGCAGAAACAACGTCTGTGGTTTCGATCTTCAATGCCATTCTTCCGAGTTGGTGTTGTCTGCGTGGTGGGGGAACTCGGATAGAAGTGACTGAGACCAAGCCATTTGTAAGCCATTTACTTACAGTCGACTTCGAAAATCATTAACTTCTCCTGCGGCAGTGCGTTTTGTT
>JADWOT020001837.1:0-39000 GCA_036345935.2 Taenia hydatigena | reverse complement strand
TTACCATCTCCTTGCCTTGTAGAAGAGAATGCAACCACTTCTCCTCTTGCGTTTTGTAGACTGATCAGTCTTTAGTTAAGCGTCTCACACACGAAGGGCAGGTTCCCTTTGGCCCCGCTGCCCTTTGATCCACCTACGTAGAAGGACGCTTAAAATTCCCAAGTTCGAACCCGTGTCAGTCGATTTTACTGATGCCAATGACGTTAAAGTGAACAACGACGTCGACGCATGTGCAGAGAGGCAACGAAGTTCTGACAAATAAGAACTTCCATTTCGGTGCCTTGATTATTGCATTGGTTATTAAATGACACCGAGTTGTATGGATTAAACCATGCCCATCCTTCTAAAATATTTCTTTTGGATCTTTTAGATGCCTGAACTTTTGTGGCGAATTGTTGTTTCGCTTCCATGTTTCCTTACTAACCGAGTTCATGCAATAATGCAATTAAGGGACTCTAGACTCGGCGTAAATCGACCACTTTAAGGATGCAAGGGCAAAGTCGCAGCAATAGAAGTTCATTTTAGCATACGTTTCAGGCGAAGGGGATATTTATTTTCTTAACAACGCCACATCTTCATCTTAATAGCGATAGAGAAGAGTTAGGTTGATTAAGCCTGTTCGCATCAAATTCTGCGAATGTGGAGGAGTAGCGCTGAGATCAGCATTTGACGCAAAACTTGGAACTACTACCTACTAAGTGGCAGTAGATTTAGGCGGTTAAATTTCAACAGCACAGGTTTTGTCTTATCTCATTGGTAGAAGTGACTGTAACACGCCATATTGACATCGTCAGATGAGCTGACGTTTGAATCATGTCAGTAGTTTTATGGCTGCTACAGCCATATGTACACATGTATTTGACTTCAGCAAAAACAATCCCTAGTGAAAGTCTCGCCATTATGATGTTGCTCATTGGTGTCGTTGACCGCTCGTTTATCGCAGATCTCAGGAGCATATACTCTGTCCCTTGCAGCACCCACTTTTGAGCAATCGAAACAGTTTTGAGATTCATTAGTATTCTATGAGACCTGTGCAGAATTTCATCCCATTAAAATTGAGGGGCAGCTATTGAGCCCATTCCTCTGTTCTTCAATAAGGCAAATGACGTGGTAACCAAAATGAGCCGAATGTAGGTCATAAAGACGATGACCTAACAGAGTCACTGTTGTCTTTGGTGACATCTTTAAGGCAACACTACAGCCATCTGCTTCCATGCGATCCAACGGAACTTAGTTTGACCTAAGCATTTGCCGTAGATAATTGGCTGCATTCCTTTTGGCAATGCACGCAACAAGTGCTTGTGAACACGAGTTTTGATTGTTCTCCCACAGCGCCTTCCCGCCGTTCAGATTTTTATGGGTAAAACGCACTAATGCAACCTTCAGAGGAATTGTAGTGGAGGAGTGAACTCATGACATTTATCCATGGCAGGAGTATGTGGTCACTAGTGCACAATCCACAAGCACCACAAAGCATCTCACTAGCTGCCACTCTCGCCAACACTAATCAGTAGGGGAAAATGGGGCATTCCAGATCACACATGTTTACACAGAATCTGGAAAAGGAGCAAGCAGCTACTATTTGGAATACCCAGATGAAGTCGTCAACGTCGTCACAATGCGTACAGTGGTAAAGATTGCTCTTTTTCACCCTTCTAGATTCTGATATACCCAAGGAGGGATTGGATCAATGGCCGTGCGACTTAAATGGATGCTGTGCAGCACACACCACATTGAACTATAAGGACAAAACAGAGGCAGATTGTTTGGGCCGTACATCTTATGAGTAAGTAATTAAGTAATTTGTTATCGAACTTACACTTTGTCATTGCCTAAACATCAAATAATTATCGCATAATTTTATAGTGTAGAGACTTAGTTGAGCGGCCCCGCTCTGCAATACCTGAGCAAAGCTAGGAGGTATTCCTGGGCGTCTTAATGATGATCCATAGACCACTGCAAGAAAACAAAAGCCCTCGAGCTTGATTTGGGATTCAAGGACTATGACAGCAATTGCTACGTCAATGCTACTCTGCAGTCGCCCATGGCCATAGGACTACTCATGGCGTATTCACATTGCCATCTGCGTGACGATGACAATGGGGCTAAATCCTGTTTTCATTCCAATATTGAACCCTTTTTTGCATTGTGTGCCCTCCGACGTCTAAGAAAGGCGCACGAATAGCCAACATTTCGGGTGACACTGTTATTGACGAAATCGTCCACTCTGCATCAAGTGAGTCTGAGGCGATGGAAGGCAGTGAGTGAATAGCGATATGGATGACTCGATTTATCAGCGGCTTTTGTTTTCGTACAATGGACTGTTAATCCTTGCGATTTGATCACCGCAGAAACGCTCATTAATCTCCACTGGCTTTGCTCAACTTCACCGAAGGTGATGCATACGTAGCAAAGGAGGAGCACCCGCCTTATCCTCCCAACCATAACATCATTTGAAAGCTAAACGCTACTGACCACGCTTACTACTGAAGAAGATTGCGGTACGATACAAGAAATAGGAAGGGCATCGTGATGGAAAGGTCTACACGCACAGTGTCTGCAAAAAGCCGCGCTCAGCCACCAGGATCACCAATATCCATCGAGCTCCTCCCACTTTTATTGTCCGTTTAGACAGGCTAGTGGACTCCAATTTCTCTCCGCTCAAGGTCTGGCATATGTAATGCCATAGAGTGCACACTATTTCTCCGTCAAATGGCTTAAAATAATGTAAAAAGATGCATGAACTGAAGTGTTGAATCAATTTGTCAACGTGTGTTGCGTGGTAAGTTGGGGGATTTGTCGATGCTTCGCTTTTGATCGAATCACGCAATTATCACTTCATTGATTTCATTGATAGAAATACGAAATCGGGCTGCTTTGTGGAATTTCTCACCGGTTTTAAAGTCCTTTCATAGTCGACAGCGGTGCTTCACCTGTGGAATCCATGTCTTCGCACGGAAGGGGATCAAGGAGGCGTGTGGTAGTGACAATCTAGAACAGCACACCCTCTACCATGAAAAGTGCGGCTGTCGCAGTGAATTAAGGGATGGAATGTGAAAAATTCAGTGAATTGTTCCAGGATCAGGGTTAATATGCAACTAGAGTGGTTGGTGGTTCTGTCAACACGACATAAGCCAGTCACATTACGAAGAGGAGTTGCAAGTGAAGTAGTGGCGAGAGATGCCCTCACACTTACATCCTCTGATACCGCCAATCGAAACGATTCTCTTTCTTTTACATTTACATCTGCCTTCCCACGCAGAAACTGGTGCAGCTGAGAGCAGTTTTTCGACGCATTGTATTTCCTTCGAGTTGGCTCCTCGCCTTTCTCCTTTCCTCTATTTCATTTTTTATTGTTCATCTTTGTTACGCCTCTCATTTGGGAAAATACATTTATTACTTGATCTTAGGGAAGGTTTTCTTTTGTCTCGAAATAAAGTTAGGGCTTAGAGTTGGTTTCAGCGCCCGGTGGTAGGGTGTCAGGATTACCACCTACGAAGGTTGATGTGACCACTGACTTGCGCTCTCTCAACTTGGAAGCAGAAGTCTGCAAGTTACTACCGGACTTGCGACACTTGTTGGGTGGATCACGCTGTGGCACTCCAACACTCCTTCTAAAGTAAATATTACACCCAGGAAAAGAGGGATCGTGGTGCCATAGTTAGGGGTTGCAGTTTTGTAGCACCTGCATCGGTGATATCGCTGCTTTGAACCTTCGTAAAGCCGTCCCAACACCCATATATTCGTAAACAGTCAAGTCAACCAGCAGGATGCGTGATATGTTGCATTTGAGATACAGAACCAACTTACTAAGTTTAATCATCTTTGTTGGAGTAAAATCTACCACTACTCGTACGCGTGTGCCCATATCCAGCAACATGTTTTTATTTGTATTCTACTCTACTTTGCTGTCAAAAATGCGACAACAATGTTTCCTATTTCATCTTTGCAAATATCATCTCTTCTTTAAATCTATAACTGGACTTTCCCAGCTTCACTACGGGTATGGCTTACAGTAGTCATCGTTTGACAGTGCTATGTCGCACACTCGGCACGCCTTTGCACAAATCCGTATGTGGGGATTGATACGGAAAGTAAAAGTAATCTTAGATACACCTAGCTCAAGCATTTGTAGGTTTAGCTATAGCATTTATTAGTGAGGCGAATTCTTGTACTTCCTGCCGACAATGGCATGGAGCACATCTGCTGCAGAGGGTTATTCCGACATGCACTATGAACCCCTCCCCATACGTCTGTAAATTTCTCACTCCCTATTACAGCCTCTTTCTGCGGGAACGTTGACGCATTAAGTGGTTTAAATGGTTTAGTGTTGTGTAAAAATATAGGAGAAAAGTTTATGGATGGGCCTGATCTAGAAGATAATTCGCTCAAAAAAACCTGTTTGGGGTGGATTAAAAAAGCTCGTGTTGATGATAGACAAACTGCCGCTGCTGATGCTGCTCAAACGTCTTTGGAAATTAAAATGCGGATCTGGTTGTTGTTGCTGCTGTTGGTGAGCCCTACCCCACCAAGTAAGTGAATGTTTCCCTGTCACGGAAGGTGTAAGCCTCGAGATCACATCCATCGGTCACCATGAGTTGAAGCTGGACTCACTTGCTGTCCTTTGCAGCTGCCCTTACCAGCGGCCAAAGTGACATAACTGACGCGATTGCCGTAGAAGAAGCTCTACATCATTCCTTCACGCTCACTTCTTTTCTTATTCGTAAATCGGTCAAAGTTGGCATTATGAAATTTTTGTACCATGCTTCTCATCGGTGACATCGCTGCTTTCGACCATCGTAAAGTCGTCCCAACGCCCATGCGTTCACAACCAGTCGAGTCAATCAGCGGAGTTGGTGTCAAACAGAACACAATCTCCCTTGACCCAAGTAAATGTGATGATAACATTTAGTTACGTGCAGATGCACGTGTTCTAATTCCAGTCGTTTTAATTTTACAGGTGCACCATATACGAAATGTACACTTGTATCCAAGGGAGGGACAAACTCGCATCCTTATCGACTTTGCCATCAACCACGCAACAACAAGCATCACCTTTTACCTCACAAGAGGCGGAAGAGACGGTCTCCGTTCCGGCTAAATCTCCAGTAATTTCAAGATCTACTTCCCTCCTAAGCAGTCGCTACAAAGCAATGACGAAGGCAAACAAACCCAAGTGAATACTTTGCCACCAAATTGGCTGAGTATTGAATAGACCACTTCAACCAAAAAAAATATCTTAGGGCAGTGCCTGTATTTCCCACGCGCATTCCAAAACTGACTACACCTCCAAAGTCTGCACTACAACAGATAGCCTGCATCAGCACCCTTATCTCAACAGCAAGGTAGAAGCTCAGAGCAATCTCAAATTATCACTACGATGTCAAACTTACTAACACCGAACCTACTCCCAATTGACACCTCATCAAAGTTAAGTCAGCAGCTGCTACATCCACAAGTGTCAACCACTTCCTGCACATTTCTCTTTAATTATAAAATGTTTCCGTCTCTAGCAACCTGCAGCCACTACAAACTTCTATACACTGTCGACCGCAAAAACAACTTTAGGGTACACCAGACACTACCTGAGGCACAAAGACGAGGCAGACGCAGGGTCCTCTTTACTCCATACCCATCTGGTGAGATAACGAAATGGCTTAACAAAAAACTACATCAATATCCATGGACGCGAGGAATCGGCAAATCGTATCAACTTGACGGGTACCCAGGTTGGTCAAGAAGTAAGGCGTTAACAGAACTTGCTTGATGGAAAGCTGTTATTGCGCAGTGGTTGAGTGTCAACGATTGAGACGTCAAAATTGATCATACTTTTAACTCTTCTTCCAGGTGAAGATATGGTTGCAAAATCACCGCTATAAACGAAGAGAGCAGGCAAAAAAGTGTCTGGGGTTGAAGCTCATTTGCGTTTTCCACGTGATTTCTGCAGTCGTAAGGAAATACTGAATAGGTGCAGCTAAAAGTGGTGTTCACTAAGTATCTCTCTCACTCAGTCAGATTTCCAGCTGTGTGAAGGCAACTTTTGCTAACCTTACAACTAAGAATCATCGCATGCACTCATGTCTGTGTCCGAGTCAGGGCGGACGGCTCTTTCAATCTCTTGACAATCTTATTTTTAGCAGTATACTTATTAGCGATTTCAGTAGTGGGTTACAAATAGGTACAGCTACGCGAATTTCGCTTTTTTGTGGAGTTTTATGTTATCATTGACTATCCGACGAGACTGTAGGTTCACATAACTAACGCGAGAGATTTCCAGCTTTTGATTACGTTTAAGTAGTGCATTAAGGCTGGAATTGTGTATGCCATTCTTTAAAGTTGCGAAACTCATTCTTACACTGTTTATGTCATTGAAATAATTTCTGTCTTAATTTTAACCAGTAGGCCACTATAGGTTGGTGCTTGTCATTACCTATGAATTGTGTATACTACTTGTCTTGACTTAAAAACAAAGTCCACAAACGCTGTAGCATGAAAGCTTAGAGGAGCCCATGGTCGTGGAACACAAGCCCATTTCAACCCCCACCTTCCTCATCTCGATTTTTGCGCGCAACTTTTATTGATTAAAATTAGATGCTCTCATCCCCCTTCCCTTCTACAGGATAAATTTTAGTTCCCTTTTCCACACTAAATATCATTCCTGTTCCAAGTTCTACTAGCTAACCTAGGGTTTCCATCACTAGATTGAAAAATAAGGGTCCATCGCAGAAGGAGCGGCAGAGGAAACCGCATTTGGCGCCTTTCTTGTCGCATCAATCACTTACACCGTATCCAGCACCACGGATTCCCACCAAGACACGGGAGTCGACATTGACTAGAGGGGGAAGAGGAGTGAATTACATTAGCTGAACGGCCTCGTATTTAGGTCAATTGCTGACGATACTCGTTATTGCTCCCTCAATCTTCTCCATGGATGTGCTTGTTGCTTACTACAATTTGAAGTTGAGCTACCTAACAGTGGAAGCCTCAAATGTTTTCTCAAGCCTTAATGGATCCCACTCTATGCTGCCAGGTTCCCCTCGTTATATTCAAGCGGGAGAAAGAAATGTCTCGATCGCTCAAATTCAAAGGCAAATGGATAGCTGAACAGCCTTCTGACGAAGGGCTAAGAGCTCAGTGGGACAAACAGGTTCTTTCTACTCCCAGCTCTCTTCATATGTACTGGGATAATTCCTTTGAGAATTCCTCAAAATTATCAGGAGCAGTACGGCCAACAGCAGATAAAGCGACTTCCTGGAATGCAAACTGGCAACTACAAGGGAGACAGCAGTAGAACCACTTTAAGTTGATGTTCTGAGGAGGCCCCAAACATTTGGTTCTATCCAACGTGGCTTCAGGAGATGGATCTACAATACCTGCTTTGGAAGTGGGGTGTCATCTTTACGGATAATGTTGGTTTCAAGTGATCTCAAGATCGGCGTAAACTAAAGAGACAATCCTCACGCATTTTTGTTTTCTACTTAGTCATTCCTATACCTTGCAGTCTACTTTATCGTTTCCTGGCTAAGAAATGCAAACTACTTCTTCTTTTCATACCACTTGATGGATGAGGCTATTTCCTTCAAAAAACTAGCCACCATTGTACAATCGGCTGCACACAATGGAAAACAAATAGGTCAAACCTTACTGTATTCTGGTAACTTGGCGCATCACGTAATGGCCTGGTGTAGGTCATGCCTGACACCCTGTTCCGCTGACCTCCATCGCGTGGGACGTGATTGATTTAGTGGAATCCAACTCTTTGAGTTGTTTGGCTGACTATCAGGCTTAATCTTTTCGATATGCAACCGATCATGTAAACAGTACATTCGCTTAACCAACGTGAATGCACGCTCTTCACAGCCTTTTCAACCAACATTGGGTAGCCTTATTTCACATGAGTAGTCATTGACACAGGCAAATTCATTTTAGCCAAGGAGCCATTTTCAAATTACTGTTCATAAAAATTATAACTGCTTAGAGCATTTTTAAGTCTCCCAGTGTGCCTGTTTACAAGATTTTAACCCAGCCATGCTTCGCTTTATTTGTTGCATGTAACCAGAAGCCGCGACATTTTGGCCTTTGGTCATTTGAAAATGGTGGTTGCGACCACATTTGTGTTTTATGACCTTATCGCCATAGGTGTAATGGCCACGTGATACTCTGTCCGAGCCTATTGCGCCACTTTTACGAGGGTGTGAGTGTAGTAGATAGTAACCCAGGAATAACGTGAGTTTTCTGCCCAAAATTGGCTTATCAACCCGACGTGACTAAGTCATTACATGGTAATGCAAGTCCAGCCACGGGAGTGTGAATTTGACTGGCATGAGTTTGGTCTTTCGCTAAGCGTGAAGCTGATGAGGTCGCAAATTACGTGATTAAAAGACCTGATCAATGCAAAATGTCTAAAATTGAGTCTTCAGCATTTGCAGCATAACAACGGTGGTCACAGGCTGGAACTGATGCTTTCATTGGCTAAAAGAGGTAGACTTCGGTCCATAGACCTAAGGGAATTGGTGTCAAGATAGCAAAAGTCCTCAAAATCTGGTTCACATGTAACCCGTTGACAGGACGGAATGGCGATAGGCGATTAAGCAGCTGCCCACAGTTGGGAGTTGCAGTTCTATAGCACCTTCACATAAAATGCGTAGATCTGCATGTAACTAGATGTTATCTCTACATTTATTTGGGTCAATGGTCTATTCACATTGCGTGTGCCATTTTAAGTATGCGATTTGGCTCTAATTGACACCAACACTGCCGCGTGGCTAAACTGGGTGTGGATACGTGGTCGCTAGGACGGCTTCATGATGGCTGAAAATAGAAATGCTACTGATGAGAAGTATTGTACAAAAGTTATATTCTGTCAACCCTGACCAATGTGCGAATAAGAAAAAGAAATGAATGGGAAGGAATGGTGTAGAGCTTTTTTTACAGTGATCGCATCAGGTATACCAATGTGGCCGCAGAAAAGGGCAGCTGCGAGGGGCAACAAATGAGTCCAACCACAAACCACAAAGACTGATGGACGGCAAAGGATAATAGAATGATAAAAGCTTGGGGCGCAAATGTATGCAAGAAAGGAGAAATATAGTGATAAAATAATTTGATAAACAATACCGTTGGCTTGCAGTGTTGCCAGGTGTTGGGGCTGTTCAGGATTGGGGAGGTCCACAAGCTTTTTCACTGTCAAGTTGGGCATGATGAAGTCGTAACTACACAGTTTTGTGTCGTTCACTTGACTAAATTACTCGTCGTTTTTATAAATTATAGGAGTCAATAAAACCCCTTTTTATGGATAACATTAATAAGATTCGACGGCCTTAACCTTGTGGAACCAACTTCTCTCGACGAGGTCATGTCATGCTTAATCGTTTGACATGAGTCTGACCCATGAAGAAAAAACAACCAATCCTTGTACGACTTGGTTTCATGTTTGCACACTGGTACCCACGACTTAAGCTTAAAAAGTCGTCTACAGCTCCGAGCATTCATCTGCCACAAAATTCGAGGCCTGAGCAATGATGATTTTCACAGCTAGCTATTAAACTATCCATCCTGTAGGTTTTGCGCAATTTAACATCCGAAATCAGGTCAGCTTGTGGCTTCGCTATTCTGTAACACGCAGAATCGGTCACCTCCGAGTTCATGGCACAGCGGTCAGTGTCATGCAAATCACAGCAACAAATACAACACCTCTGGCTCAGTGATAAATAATACGCAAAAATGAAAGCATTGTATGTGTGAACTCACCTGACCGGTAGTTTCGGTGTCGGGTTTGTTGATGAATTGCATGAGGAAGCACCCACAAAAGGTAGATGTATCTGCATAACTTGGTGGGCGTGGAGCGTAGCGCGTCCCCCTCCATGTGTCACACGACCTCCAAGGGTGAGAGAATTGGCTGTGATCAAATATAAAATCAAACAAAAATAAAACGAACCCGCATATTTGGCATAGAATCTAGTACACATCAACTGATAAGAATGCAAGATCGATGGAACTTCAGAGTGCGCGACAATAGATGTTAAGTTCTACCCCCTTTTGCCCCTCCGCCCTCCTCCCGTAACTCTGGTGACAACGAGATCGGAAAAAGAGCTAAGGATCTCTGTACATTAGGCTATCCCTAATGCCATACACAACCGAATTATGTCAGTTTCTTAAAGATTGGACAGTAGTTGGTTAATAAATGAGGTATTTTCGTTTGAGTCAATTAAATGCTTGCATGTAAAGCAGGTCATGCAGTGGGAACGGATGCGAGCCAGAATGAACACCGATTAGTTAATGACCCGGTCCGAACCTGGCGAAAGGTGTGGATCGAGATGATTAGGGCAGGAATGCCTGAGTTGTTTCATGCAAGGCGACACAGATTGCCAAGTTATGCTCTGGCTACATTTTATTGTTTTTGTTTGAACTTATTAGTCGCAACTGGCGCGCTTCTACTTACCAGAACAAACTGTACACAAAAAGAAACTCTTGACTAACTTGAAGTGATTCTTTTCGGGTAAAGACACGATGCCTTGTCATGGTGAATCGCCATTCGGTAGGGCCATTGGTACTGTGAGCGTGTCTAGCAGCTGTCCTGGTGCCATTCAGTTAAAGGATTAGCACTCATCGAAACCTACTTAATGCATTGGTTTTGCTGATTGATTTCAGACAGACACACCAAAAGGGATGCGGTGTCCGAGCCGCCGCCCTCTCTTAAGGGATAGGTCTGCTGGCCGCGGAGATGAATTGCCTGCATTCGCTTGCCGACATTCGAGTCCCTCCTTGAGTTAGACGAAGCAGGGATTTTTTATTATATTAATAAGACGTGAATAAGTTTAGACAGAACCTTGGTGGACGCATGGAAGGACTGGTAGTCATCACCGGCAATCGGCGAGGTCGACGACCGGACCCACGCAAATTAGTTTGTGGAAATGGCAATAGTGCTAGGTGGTGTTCGAAGCTTCCGATTAAAACAGATTTTGAAATTGAATGTGCAAATTCTTCTTCCTTGCTTTTCGCAGGTCTCATTATGGACGACTTTGGCGACCTGCGAAACCAGTTGGAGCATGTGGGGGTGGACTTGTGGTCCAAGTGCTTTATCTGTGGCATCGAGAAGGCGTGCTTTGATGCCACTACTCATGGCTTTGATAACCACATTAAACGCATACACAATTTCGTTAACCGCTTGCACGTTTTTTTCGGTTCCACGGGTAGACAAATCAAGGCTTAGCCGATTCGACCGAACGCACGGTCCCCAACACGCAAGGGTCAAACCGTTTTTTCAGTCTAATCCGTCTAAGCTTCATGTTATCGTGACTAGTGACCAGTTTGTTTACTTTTTGAATAGAGGGACCCTCAGTCCTCCCCTCAGTTTGATTGTCATCAAAATTATGAAAGGAGGGGAAGGGGAATTGGGGCAGCGCTTGACAGCGATTCTTGTGTTCTCTGAAGCACTGTTTGTCTCGTATTCTCATCATTCTATGTGTGTTTGATTATATGCTAATAACATGGGTTTTGAATTGCTGTTTCATTTTTGACCGCACAGTTAATCCTCTCACCACCTGAGGTTATGTGACGCATGGATGGGTACGCGTTGTGGTCTATGTCCCCTCATTAATGCAGACATCTGCCTTTTGTAGACACTTCCTCATGCATATAATCAACAAACCCGACATCAAATTCACCGGTCAGATGAGTTTACACAAACGATGTTGTTATTTTTGTGAACTCTTTTTTTGCGCTAGAGGTGATGGATTTTTGCTGTGATTAGCATGACCTCTGACCGCTGCACCATGAACTCGGTGTCCGATTCTGCATATGTTTAAATCTGCTCTTAGCTGAAAAGAGATTTGGTTAGCGAAGAGGCCATTTACAGTTTTGCATTTGCCTCTGTTTATGTCGAGATGATTCTGTTCATCCCCAAATTATTAGTCCCTTCCAGACTATCTCTAATATTTCTGCTCAAGATTTGCCATTAAACTAGCAAAACTTGATGCCCACTATAAATGGTTATTAGTGGGAACCAAAGACCCAACAAAAAAATTAAATTTGCCCTATCTTGATTAATATGTCATAAAATTGGGTGCAAATTAATCTTTTATCTTGGAAATTTATAGCTTAAGTACTGCTTATTCGGATGACAGCTTGGTTAACTTGCATTTCTACAGCCTATTCATTGATGTGTACGTTTCGGCCTCAAGGATTGTTCATTAGTACGACAGGGAAAAAAATTACATTAAGTCGATGAGGCCAAAGTAGAGAGATTTAAGGTAAAGCAAATCAAGCGTCAAAATACAGAGTCCTCGAGACTAAGGTTTTAAAAAATTACATAACCCGCCCACCAGCAAAACAATCGGCACGACTAAAGACTCACGAATCCTATTGGTCTGACCAGTGTTGGAGATTTTATTGGCTCTCTTAGTCTATAAATATGGTAAGTAATTCAGTCGGAGGAACAGTGCAGAACTGTGTGATCACAGACTCATCATGTCCAACTTTACAGTGAAAAGCCTTCTAGACCTCCTCAGTGCAGAACAACTCCAAATTCTGGCAACGCTGCAAGCAAACGGCATTAACAATCTAATTATTTCATCACATCTATGATCCTTCTTGTTTGTATACCCTGGTATCTTTAGCTTTTGTACTTTTATTACCACTTTCTATCCAGCTGAGTTGAAGATAAACTCATCTGCAATCCCAATTACCACGTATTTGCATCCAGTCCAGCCTGCAGGATTGGGATCAAACAGACCAATCGCATACTCAGATTAGCAAACTCGACATGAATAAGCCCTTGACCCACACAAGGTCCGAGATAGTATCTAGTTACATGCGACTGTACGTGTTATTATTTCATTCATCTTACTCTTACAGGTGAATCGAATGCAGAACGCCCAGTTGTATCCGAGGGAGGATCAAACTCGAATTATCAGTCCACCTCATCGTCTTCGTTGTCTACCGTGCGGCAGCAAGCACAACGAGAAACACCATCTCTTTCACAAAGGGAGGAAGAGACATTATCTGCTCTGACTAAATCTCTTCTCCCTGTGCATTTGTCACAGAACAACGACAAGGACGAACAACTCCAACTGTGTCCTTCGCCACCAAAACGGCAGCAAATTGATGATGCTACCTCCAGTAAATCGAGTGTATTAGAGACAGCGCCTGTAGTTCCTCTACACAGACCTTAATCGTCTTGCACTCCAAGGCCTGTACTACAACTACAAAGCAAGGTGAAAGCTCAGGACAACCCCAAACTGGCACTACGTTGCCGACCTTCCCAACACCGAACCCCCTCCTTTACGACACGTCGTCATGGTTGCGTCAACAGCTGCTACAGCCACAGGTGCAGCAGCCATTCCCAACGCCAAGTGGGTCTCAGCAACTTTGTTTTGTAGCGGCGGTTCCGGAACCATGTCTTCACCTAACAGAAAAGTCAAACGTATGACAAGTTTAGACGACTGGATCGTAGACAATTGACCACTAAGCCTTAATAGTTGCCAATCAAACAAGTCCATTTAAAAACTTAATGCTTGACCAACCTGAGTCCCCATCAAATTGATTTTCCGGGCCAGTTCTTCGCATTCATCCGCATTGAGGTAGTTTTTCTGGTTGTAGCATTTAGTCATCTCACTAACTTGGTGCGGGGTAAAGAAAACCTTGCATCTGCCTTGCCTCTGCGCCCCTGGTAATGTCTGGCTTACCTGAGGCTCTTCCGTGGTTAGCAGTGTCAAGAATTTTGAATCAGGAGTAGACGTGCTGGAAGCTAGCTGCTGGTGAAGAAGGTGATTTGGCATTGAGAAAGCGCTTGCTGGAAGCCGTTGAGATGCACTTGGCGTTGGAAATGGTTGCCGTGCCTGTGGCTGTAGCAGCTGTTGCCGTAACCTTGATGACGTGTTGAAAAGGAGGGAGTTCAGTGCTGGGAAGGTTGGCAACGCAGCGTCAGTTTGGTGTTGTCCACCTTGCTGTGTAGGCAAAGACAAGTCGATGCAGGACGTCTGCTGTAGTACAGGCTTTGGGATGCTGAGTGAATGAGAACTGCGTAGAGGAAATACAGGCGCTGACCCTAATGTACTCGATTTATTGGAAGTAGCCTCATCAATTTTTTGCCGTTTTAATGGCAAAGGACTCAGTTGTTTTATTTCGCCTTCATTGTTGTTCCGTGGAAAATGCATAAAGGGGGGACTTCGTTTTATTCAATCTTCCATTTACATGCTTTTCTAAATCATCCAAGTCCTAGTTCTGTTGCTTCTACCACTTAGTTCTACCTAGTGCCGCTCATTTGCAATAACGTTTGAATCAATCTCCAAAAATATTTTCCGAAAAGCCGAATTGATCATTAACCGGTGAGCTGGATATGCCCTGATGCACGTTGTGTCTTATAACATTTTCAAAAAGCTTGGCGTTTTCCGGCTAATCATGTTTTTTGGCTGCATTATAGCACTTGTGCGGGTGCTATAAAACTGCAGCCCTAAACTGTGGCACCACGATCTCTCTTTTCCTGGGTGTGATATTCACTTTATAAGGAGTGGTAGAGTGCACAGTGTGATCTACCTAACGAGTGTCTCGTGTCTAGCAGTAACTTGCAGATTTCTGGTTTAATTTCGAGATGGCGTAAGCCAGCGTTCACATCAACCTTCCTAGGTTGATTCTAATTATAATGAGCGAGCTTTAAAAGTTAGAAGAAAGAAACACCTTTGTGTCTACCAGCGGAAAAAAAGGGAAACGATGGGGAAATGGGAAGGAGCAACAACTCGGAGGCCAATTGTATAAACATTATGCATCAAGCACTCGATAATAAATCTCATACATATTGTGGTGGACACAGTTCGAAAACCCTGTGGATAGACATTGACCGTCTCATGGATACCCCCGTGATTGTTGACGCAACCCTGAGGATAGACAAAGACTAAACAATGGCGATGTGGATGAGCACAGGTTGATAGATAGGACCATAATGATGAGGCACGCAGCTCCTTTGCTTGCGATTAGTGATTTTAAGCACCCAAGCAGATATTACCGCCTTGCGAAAGCCCTTACTTAAAGACTTATTTTTGTGCAATAGATGCTATACTCTTTCGTTAAAACCGTCATTTTCTGCACTTTGTAAGAAAATGGATTCAGAGCCATAAGAAATGGCCTCGACGCAGTTCTGCGCTGAAGTGACCCACTTCACTTCGAAGTGCATGGGTGCCTGCTGTGGCTCAGCTAGCCTTTCAGCATTGCTGCACCTCACCTTCGGCAGCACCTGCACTCTTGAAGCCACAGTACTTGACTCCTGCCTCTCTCTGACATTCAGCCGGTAGAGAAGACTAGCACATTGAGCAGTCTGACAGCATAAAATTAGTATTTTCACCTCTTCTTAGTAATTTTTATTTGCCTAACTAAGGTGCGTCCGTCTAACATCCTAGCCATTTAAAGTTTTTTTCATTTTTCACTACTTGAATGCTTCCTGTGATCGTTGTAGACAGGTCCGTCTGGGTCAGTCTCACATGCCTACCGCATGCTGCCCAAATTGACTCCGCACATTCTACAGGTCGAGGAAAGAACAGACGAACAGATTGAAAGTTGGAAAAAGAGACAGATAGGTAGGTAGGTTGGCAGGGAGAAAGATTGAGGTATGCGGAGTGCCTTCAAAGGTCATTGGAAGGCCAACGTCAACTTTGTTACTTCGCCCACCCCCTACCTCTACATCTCTACTAACTAACTAGCCAAAGTGAATAAACAAGAACAGTGGTGCAAATAAATAATCAAAAAAGTTTCACTGCGTCGTGAAGAAGCCCTCTCAAAACAGCACCACTATACGTGTGGTGGTAGAAAAGGATACCATGAGTAGGAGAATAAGCAAAGATAAAACACTACTTGCGACGACTGCCGTACCTAGGTTCTCATCACTGCCATAGGCATATCACGGAAAAGGAGACGCGCCGCAAAAGTCACTCATGCAACAAACACGAAGCCAATTAATGTCACTCATCTATGGTGTAAACTGGAGCACATCGAGCTGTGCATTCAACTCAGCTAAAGAAGAAGGGGTGAGCACTCTCCACATTGCATTTTCTTACCTCTATTTTCCACTTTGGTAACATGGCAAATTCTAGCTACTCTGCTCCCCTCACGCTTCTACCACCTCCACCTCCTTCGAATCCAAAACTAATTCTGCACCCCTTTCTCTCACCTAATCGTCCACCTGCGCCTCCTTAGTGAGCGTCCTTCATCTCCTCACTAGTCTCACTCTCAAACGTGACATGATTGGGGAATGCACAAATGCATAACTAAGATTAGACTGGCACAAGACAAACTAGAATTAACTAAATCTCACTGTGTCTATGGGTTGTGTCATAAAGTGTGCTGATTGATGGAAACTCTGATTCCTTCCACAAAGTCGATTCCCACATACTTCACTCGAATACATAGCTAGGTAAATGGGCAAGTAGAGGGATTCAGGTACACATAGAAAAAAGGGAAAAGAACAAGGAACTTAGTGCCATAGCACCGTGGAAAGACATCCCACAATGACCTTTTCTTATCCCTCCTTTTATTTCCCCTCTGCAAACGTCCCGTCTTCGCCTCCCACCTAACTATTTTTTCGTCCCATTTAGCTGGACAAGCCTGGTGTCGCCTCTATACTGAGAAGACGCAGTCAGCACCATTGTTTCTTTTGGTGCAAGGTAAAATTGGTCTAAAACGCACCTTTGCTAGCTTTGTAGCAATTGTTAGGGGTGAGTCGTTAAATTCTTTGCACAAGTTTATGCATCGCATTGCCCTTAATATCCATAAAATGACCAAAAGTTGTCCTTCCAAAAGGGAAAACCGGGACAAAATGGCACAATTCTTATTCTTACTATCACCATTCCTGCAATCCAGCCCTATTTTGTCGAAAACCAGGTGATAGAAGGCGAATGGAGAAGTTGAAGCGTTATTAGCACCCAAAATCTGCGAAGTTACGACGGTACAGGTGAGTGTGAGTACGTCCCTTCCTCCAAAACCATAGTCTACCTCTTCCACCTTCACCCCATTAAATTACTAGCCACCTGAGATCAGCATCTCTACTTTTAATCTTAGATGGTTTTCTGGACTTAAGAATGGATAAGAATTGGTAGTAGTAGGAATAGGAGGTAATTAAGACGTGAGGCTAAAATGTCAAAAGGGGTATATGAAAAAAACGAGTCAACTATCTCAAGTAGCAATATGGTAATTTAGTAGCGAGATAAAAGTGATCTAACGGAAGAGGTGGGAGGGGCTTAATAATGCTTGAAACACATCCAAGTAAAGTTTTCTCAACTACGGGAGTGGTAGAAATAGATGGTGTCAACTTATTCTCTCCAAACATGCGGCATTGCACACGATCCACTGGCTCATGGCTGAATGGTCATCTCTTCTTTCAGTAGAGGAGTAAAAAGACAACCCATGATAAAGAGGTAGCTGCTACGGGTCAGCAAGGAGACGAGAAGTTGAAGCATCTCCTCCCGATGGTGTGAGGATTGACTACCCGTGACAGAGGAAGAGGGACGTCTTCCCGCCTTAATATGAATAGAGTGTAGGGCGCGGTATGTTGCATGTGTGGATGGTTTTGAAGTTGTGTTAATAATAATGATAATAAATCCATCCCTCATCACACACAAACACACACGGTTGGGCGCAGGCAGCATAACCTGAGCTAGATGGTAAAGTTTAATTAAATCAAGGAAAAAAGTAAAGGAACAAGCACAATTTATGTTTTTACAAATCGATGCATGCGCTAAAGAGTCATATTGCAGTGTGTGAAAAGCTCGGCAATCCTCTTTCTGGAGGCTGAATGGGGGAACGGGAGGGAGGTATGAAGAGGCGTTCACTTTGCGCACATCCACAGTGAGATGAAGTTTTTTTGTTGGCAGTAGGTAGCTAAACAAAAGAAAAAGTGAGGCAGGAGTAGCAGTAGAAATGCATTTCTTGGGAGGCGATGATCGCTGGAACAGGCATCTTTAAGTGCATGTGCTAGCTGTTTATTTATTAAAAGGAGTTAACTTAATCACATGAGGCGTTTGGAGTTGATGGCATGACAGTCACCACGTCTGCCTTTGGTGAGTGTCTCCCTCTTTTCCTACTACGTCCGATAGGCTTTTGAGTGGTGCACTTTGCATTGCGTCCCACCGTGTGTACTCCGTGCATTCAACACAACCGAAGAATGGGGAGTGAGTACTCCCTACATTGCATTCCCTTACCTTCGTTTTCCATTTTAGCAACATGAGAAAGCCTTGCTTCTCTGGTCCCCTCACGCTTTACTCACCTTCTCCTGCTTCCAACTCATCATCAATTATCCCCTCTCTTCGATGGAGGTGCAATACTTTCTGTTATGATTGATTGTAGCCATGGACAATCGGATTAAAAATGTACGCATGCCTGCCCAGACCATCGTTACTGCCACCAACACAAAAAGGTCGGTCATCGATTGACGAGCAGCGTGTATTGCAGATACAGCTTCTAGTACTTCACCGGTGTTGCTGACGATCCTGCTACCGGACTCTAAATTGGAATGTCCTTGCTACTGAATTAATGCCTAGCAGCAGTTATATGGCGAAGTAATTAATCAAGTTGGTATTCACTAGAGCAGCGTTGTTGGCAGGCGAATGCTGTATAAAGAGGGGAGAGGGAGGCAATCATTCATCTGACACTGGTAAGCAACGAGTGAAGAAAGACACAGGTGTCAACTCAAAACATTTTAGGGTACCTAGGGTGCAGTATTATAAGTTCTGTTGACCGTGGTGGCTAGAAACTAAAATGCAATGTGGGCAGAAGAGACCGTTCAGTCACCGTCGCAAAACCACGGGGCGATGGAGGATTCTTCTCCTTGACGCACTAAGCTTTGCCTAGAATCCGCTCACTTTCACAATCTGTAGAATAGGGTCATGTGGATCACTTTCATCCTTTTGTACACATTTCGTTGTAATCTTTACCAACCTCTGCAATATCTGCTTCCACGCAGCGTCGAAAACACTTAACCCCGAGAAGGAGTGAGCAATGGACATTCACGTGATAAGTCGCCTAGTGATAAAGACGATTGATTGGTTGTTGTAGTCGAATTAAGCCACACATAGATACGTACACAAGGACTTGTGTAGAAGTAGTGCCCTCCACGCTGTCTCATACATCTTACTTCACTGAAGGCAAGAACTGTGTCTGCAGGTGAGGTTGTCTAATGGAAGAGAAACCATGCAAACGCGCATTTACCTTACCGTCAGGTAGATACAACGTAGGGGCAGTGTGCTCTGGCTTTACTAACCACTGAAATATGCTTGATGAGTTAGGAGCCAAATGGAGCCTCTGTATTGCGCAGTTCGTGGGCTGGAGAGCGTCACGAAGTCTTCCGCCTTTATAAACCATGCATGCGAATCACACACAAATGAAGCATCAGATGGTAGCATAGAGACACAGGGAAATCCTGTATGTTACTCCATTTAGGGTACCGCTTCATGGGACAAGTGCAATATTGTGCTCGTACCACCTTAACAGTTTGCGGTAAGATGTCCACTTAGAGGGTGGACGCACACGCACCGCACCAACTAGTGGAATTCAACAAGCACATACAAGCACCAAGATTAGTCGAATCCGAAACAAGCAAAATTCTAGGCATCCATTATGCCAAATTAAGTCGCTGCAGAAATATCTGACGAATAAAGAGCTGCCATGTTCACCCATTATGAAAGGAAGTGAGATGAAATGCAATGTGACGGTCGGGTGTGATTTAGATTTCGCACTTACGAACTCGGTAATATGTAAGTTTTGTCAACTTAAGAGAACAATAAAATGCCAGTTTTCGGCTTTTCAACGGCAGAATTCAAATAGTCAACCACACGGCAAACCCTTGCAGTTGTTTACACATGCACTTGCAGCCTAGCCTCCGAGAGCACTGCCAAATTGGTCGCCACCCCATTGTTGTATCTGTTCGACTCCAACATTATCTCATCAACCGATACAAATGCCAGCAACTTGAGTAATCCATTAACATAAAATTGGTATTTCCACCTCCTCTTAGTGGCTATTCATTCAACTGACTAAAGTGCCTTCTTCTTGCATTCTGGTCATTTACAGCTATTCATTTTCCACTACTTGAATGCTTTCTGCAGGCACTGTAGACAGGTCCGTCTCGGCCAGCCTCATCTATGCCAGAAAGCTTAGTCCTCAATACTCTTCTAGGTTTAATATAAAAGAGCATAGCATTATCTGTTTAATTCTTTACTTTGTAGGTTCATTTCACCCAAACTTTTGAGTACAATACTGAACAAGTGTAAATCAAATCACAGATCAATTATTAAGCTTACTGTTTACCAACCTGAACATTCATCCATCATCCACTTTTTAATAGATCAATTCGTTCATGTCTTTACACTTTCAATCTCTACCCATTCATCTCTTTGATCTTGCTCTTTATCTCCTACGTGGGTCGCAGGTTCCTCCATAGCCACTTAGGCGACTGTTGTTCCTTCGCTTCGATGCAATTTCGGCGCATTTATTCCCAATCCACTTTGCATTTTTAGTTTATCTATGGTTAGACCACCATCCATAAGAGTTCCAGATTGAATGAGTTCATTTATACATTATAATTAACAATTATGAGGGGGACTCAAATTCACTAACTTAGGCTTGACTTCATAGAGACTTGCCAAGTACTCCATATTATCACTTCGTAGTGCAATAGCGTTTGCTGCCTCCTGAATGAATGTAATATTTTTATACAGTAGCACCTTTGGACTTTGCGATTCGACAACGGCACCTTTACTGTAGGGTCTACTTAATAAGACGTCAATGACTCCTTGATAAAACACTTAGATTAGCTGTTGGAGTGGTGAGACCCCACATCTTTGTTCATCACATATTGTAAACCACAAATAATGCAGTGTGCGGGAAATAAAGTTGCGTTATGAGAGTAACAGTCGAATATGAAAGCATTGTAGCTGATGAACAGATGAATCGAGGGGCTAGTGGGCCATGACTAGACTAACTTCCCTTCTTGCACAAAGGCTCAGGAAGAGCACATCAAAGTTGAAAATGATCACATCACTCGAGTGTGTAGTAAGTACACCGCCAGCAGAGACTCTGCCCATTCCCAAGTTCGTCCAGTGTGCCCTGACAGAAGCGATTTCTGTTACACTCAACCACGCCTCAAGCTATAGTGATTACGCTTTGCCAGCCCAATTTTATACATCCCACATTCATATCCAGCTTTAAATAGAATGCACATGGACAAATATATCATCCGTTTGGTTCAAAAATCTTTGTTCAACAAACCATTACTTTTGCTTTGAAATAATCCTGGCCAATTCTTTCGTCAGGAGCTAGACATCCTATTTGGACACTCCCTTCCTTCTTCCGAAATCCGCTCGTCGCGGGTGCACAAAGTGAATGAACATTTTTGGTCTCAAAGAGATTCTTCCTCCAATAGAGAATTTTCCACATTACGACCTTGTAGCGCGCAGCGAAAACTTTGTAATCATGCAGATGGCTCTTCACTCCCCGAGCAAGTAATGGCATTATCCATCCCGCACCCTAAAATGCATCTCCATGCCTCATTTGATGTTTAGCACCACTGAAATAGGTGAACTGCAAATGTGCCCTGAGTTCTTTGGTACAAAAGCTGATCGGTAGCAAACCGATTCTTCAAAGTTGTTTAATTCAGATGAGCAATACTTTACTCATTTTTCGGAGCACTCGGCCTAGCCCACTAGAAGGTGCTCCAAGGAATCCTTATTTTTGGATACTTGCTAACCTATCAGTAGTAGAACGGCCAAGTAGACGTAAGGCATAGTTCGTTACAAGGCAAAATAAGCCCAGCGAAAATGGGTTGAAGTTGCTGTGAGAATTAGGAACATTCGTAAATGTGAGCATAGCCAGAAGTGAACGCGTGCAAAGAAAATCCAATCGAGTTCTAGAATCCATAACAAAAATAACCACAAATCCCAGGATCAAAACCGACAACCTCCACAAAAAATGCATAAGCTCTCACATCCTCTCTCATTTTACGCATAAAACTGTAAAAATCTGCAATGAGGCACAAGCAATAGGTTCAGCTACGTGCTAGAAAGTCAAGGCACATGCGCAAATACGCACACACTTGTACAGAGGGATAGAAGCTACACGAAAATCACAAGGTATACAAACGCGTGGATCAAAAGGAATTGAAGACAGTAAACTCTCAATCAACTCGCTCCTCGCTTATCGTTTCGTGGCCGTCACGTTTAGATAGAGCAGTAAAAAAGAAGCAGAATGGAAAATGAAATGAGGTATGAGGGCCAAGTCGTGAAAGTAGATGAATGGCTGTCATTTGTCACACCTGCAGAGATAGAGGAAGGTGTTTCTGAGTTTATTCTGTTAGTGATGCCACAAGAAAAGGAAGCATTTGTACTTGCAGCCGTGGCTTGACAGGGGAAGAGACTAAGTTTCATCTCTCCCCACATTGGAGTTCAGTGTTCTTCTAGAAAAGCAAATGATCAAAGGGCACAAATTAAACACCTCGACGGAAACGAAGAAAAGAGGAGGAAAAAACAATGTAGGCTGAGAAAATTTTGCCAGATTTTCACTAACTGGTAGACTAAAATAATCCGGTGATGAGCTATTTTAAGAGCTCTTGCGTAATCCGTACGATTCTACATTACCTTCCGTCTCTGCAGACACAACACGGTCAGAGTTCAAAGTGGTGGGGAGCTCACGCTCCTTTGACCCGACGTTCGTCAACAATGAACTCACTCCATCGACGCCGGATGCAGACTTTGGTCTAACAAACCTATTGACTATTTGATTTTACATGTTCGAGAAAGCGCGTGATGAGAGACGAAAATATATGTATTGTGGATATGGCTTGCAAAGTATAGCGACGGCAGAACCAGATTTAGCAGGATTGTAGTATCATCCATGGATAAAGTAACACTCCTACCACCATCACCTTTTACAATACTATTGGCTTTAGAGGACCTGACTTCTCTTTACCCCTTGACGACTTGTCACCAAAGAGGCATCATCCTTTATCCCAGCACCTGCTTCAAAATTAACTTCATTTTCTCCCTTCCCTTCTTTGGATATAACAACCTTTCTACCAGATTTGGGAAGCCTTTCCTCTGGGTGAAGATAGCAGCTTCAAGCAGACGTGCGATGTCAGGTGTTTTGTTAAGGGGGAATTTATCTTAAAGAAATGAGTAACTGGAGATAGTCGCGATGAATGGGCGTACAGATGGCAGGAATATACAGCTTAGACATTAATAGACGAGTAAATGGATTCATGGATGCAAGGGAGGTGAGGTATGTGTCCTGAATAAATGGATGCATGGATGAAGATCAGGGGTGCCTGCGTGAGATGGCGCACAGACGCAGCCCTGGTTAGGTAGAAACTCACAATGGCTCAGCGCCTCCTCGAGCAGCTGAAGCAGTCTTCGCGTGTACTGAGAGAGCCAACATAACCACTCTACTAATTCTTGCATTTTTCGCCAGAATCTGCTGTCCTAACCCCTGCAACCTTTCTAGGAATCTTCTCGCGCGTCTCTTACTCCCTATCGCAATCCTCTTCAACCAGCATTTTTACCTCATTAAATCAGCCAGTGACTCTGCACTCTACGTCAACTCTGTCTTTAGGTCAAATGTGATGGATTAAAGCTTCGAATACTTATAGGCCTTCCCTTGCGTGATCTCGTCTATCCTACCGCTGCCATCGTCAGCCGCTGTGGTAGTGACAATTGCAGCTGTGACCTTCTCGTCACGCATGACGCGTCGTCCGAGAGCATTCAGTGCCACGTATGTCCTCAAAGTGGTAATGCTAGCCAAATCTAGGATGACCTCAAAGCTGGCCATGCAAACATTTCTGCCCTCTACCTCACACACCGACTCTTTTCTGAAAGACCAGAAGGTGCTAACACTGGTCTCAGCTAGTGTGGAAACAGAGAAGAGCCCAGGGGTTAATCCATCGTGGAGCGGATGTTTTGGCTTTCTTTGTCAATGTAGAGAATTTGTAATTTGGCTCCGAGAAATGCCGTAAGAATTTACAGAAAGAAGTAAGCTGCTGAATACGATTCGGTGCACCTCTCGATCAAAACGAATAGAGGCAAGCGCATCCTCAAACCAGCAGTGTCCCACTTTACCCTGCCACAACAGACACTTAACACATCAGCCGCACCTACGTTGTCCGATTTTAAAACGAGATTTCGGGTTGTTATGGATGAAACAAATGGAGATTTGTGCTATTGCTATTCCCGAGTTCGTTGCCGATATAGGGTTATTATGCTACGTCAAGCAATCGCAGAAGTGAGCCTACTACTAAGTCTTAGTAGCAATCAATTCAGAATCAAAATTGCATATATTTGCGCTATTGCAATTTTTTTTTTTAAATGGGCTCCTTACATATCAGCCGCGCCAAAATTGCTTAATATTTGAACAAGAACATCTGCAAGGAAGCAGAATGCTACGTTTCATTAAAAAGGAAGAGGAAAGGATTTCACTATTTACCCGTGTTGAAAACATTTACAAAACAAAGCATGCATATAGCTTTCAATTTGGATCTATTCTGGTCACTGAGGTATCCGATTGTTTGAGGGTGTGCCTTCGTGCATTATCAATTATCTGTGTCAACCTAGGCGCTCTTATCATCGTCCAACCTTACTTTTTACAATGTGATAGGAGAATTGCTCTAAGTAATCGTTAAATGGGGAAGGCTGCTGTGTCATAATTTTAACTGATTCTGGATCTGTCTACACAGAACATGGCGCAGCTTTATAAGCTTGCGTCTTTATAGCTTTATTTGTCAACTTAGCTATCGACCAAGTCTAAATTTTGCTGCACAACATTAAGAATATTACGGCTGCTATTGATGAAAGAAACAGCTGGGTAAAAAGCCTTTTAAATGTTGTCGCAGCTTTCGTAATAAAGTCATCTGCTTTGCAATGTGTCCATTTTTAGGCATCAAGCGTCTTACAGTTAAACAGCTCCTCACTAAAGCGGAAGTAACCTTACATTTGATGCCTAATCTTAATTGCTTCTAGAGTGAACAAAGTATGGCACTCACTCATGTAGTTGCCCGCTGGTGGTACTCCTTCTAGCCATTCACGTCTGTTTCACCACAGTACCGCGTGCTGGAACGCCAACGCGAGCGGGTACCATTGGTTTACTGAAGCAGTATGCTACAGTCCTCCTTCCTACCCGCCTACTTGGCATACCTACCCCTGCACTGAGTGTTTAGTTAGGGCGAGGGGCAAGAGGAAAAGGATCACCTTGTCTCCCTTTCCCAAACGGCCCCCACACTCCCCTTCCTCTTTATACCCACCAGTTTACCCACTTATCCCTTTCCAGTCCATTCTCAAGGCTAAATAATAGTGACAGCAGTAGTAGCACAACACTCCTTTAACAATTCGTGCCCCACAAACTCAACAGCGAAAACCTACTCACCCAGCCACTCACTCACTTCCCTTGAGATGACGCACCACTACTCATCACCTGTGCCACCGCAAGCATTAATTAACTGCAACCCTTCCAAAGCAAAATGTATTCCCATACTCGTGGAAACAAAATATGCCGTAGTTGTCACCAGTGATCTCTGGCCCATGGCGCTTCCAGTCGTCGTAGGAGAGCGTCTCCTTCTCCCAGCCTTTTCCCTCGCCTCGACCCACCCACCCACATTATGCCCGGTGAAGATGTAGAGAAGGAGACATAATAGCGGTAAAAAAAGACATTGATGTGTGTGCATTTTACAAATCGACAACGACAAGCCATCCACTACTCGGCAACGAGGGTACAACCGCAAGGCGACTAAAAGACCCGCCCTATTCACCAATACCTGTCACTCCTCCTTCTCAATGCTTCCCTCGGTTCGGGTACCCAGTTTGCAGTCGCTTCCTCTTCCTCCTCATAACCTGTGATAAAAGTAGACAGATTCCGTAGGAGTGGGGAGGCCGGCGGGGGAGCGTGCTCACTATCACGCGTGTCTGTGGCTAGTAGTAGTAGTAGCAGGCGACACCGAACTAAAAGCAAAAAATGTCCAACTCCAGTCAACGGTACGGCCTCAAGACCACGACAGTGGTGAAAGGCAACATTTAAGCCTTGACCAGTCGTGAAGAATCTACCAATGGCGCGTCGCAAGCACAACTCCATACAGCATGAACTGTAAATATCATAATGGACAGAAGCAAGCAGGGCATTCAACCATGGGGCATCTTCGCTTCCTCCCCCTCCTCATCCTTCCTTACAAGATAGCAGCCACACCTCAGCAATAGGTCACCCCACTCAACACTCACACATGTGGACGTCACGAAAAACCAATGCATCGTATGATGGGTTTTAATAATATAATCTCACATCGGCTTCACCTCAAACCATACCTTTGTTGTTGTTAGTGATAAAGGTCTCAAAATCTGACTCCCACCTTAAATTGAAGAAAAACAAAAAGAACTAGCAAAAGTGCTGTAATTGCAAACCTATGATAAGATCGCGCTCGACTTGTACAGCATACACTGTCCCATTGGGGAGTACTTACCAAGGTACCGTCCTCCTCTCTATCCCCTCCCATCTACCTGGCATCCACGCACACGCACCCAATCTTTCATGATGTTAGAACCCTCCTCCAAGCACACAGCCGCGCTGTCTGCCTGCCTTCTCATGCCCTGTGTAAAGGAATAGTCCGCACTGAGGAGGAGAAGGTGGAGCAAGGAAACTCTCAATCGCATTCATTGCTCCTCTAATAATTGCTTTAACACCACAACTATCGCCGTCGACAACGACGAGTTCAAAGGCCTTTGGTGTAGTCCCAGTGGCTTTCCATGGATCGGCTTCCACGTCCACATTCTCCCTTGCCATTATTGCCACCGCCGGCAAGCAATCTGATGAGTCCGTAATTGACGATGACGACGACGACGACGTTAAGAAGCTTCTCGCAGCCAGCGTTGCGAGCAGTGGCAGTGGCGGCGACGACAGCCAATGCTGTTCAGAGGCCGGCTATTGCAACACACAAATACTGTACTTACAAGTTTTGCATACAAAATTGACGCCTAGTGCTGCTTACTCACGTCTCCATGCCTATCAAATGCTAATGCTCCAGAGGAGGTAAGCATTCCCTTTCGCCGTAATTTGGCATCATTCAAAGCCAAGTGCTTGGTAAGTTCTCCTCCTCGCCTTCCAAAAAAGCAAATGAGGCCCCATTCACCACAACAACATTTCCTCCTCATTCAAAGAACCCCTCACCTACCTACCTACCTACCTAAAATACCGCCAGGACAACTTCAATCAATCTCCTCCACAACATTGTCCTGCACAGTCAACGAAGGCAAGTGTTGCCATCCAACAACCAACCAAGGCAAAAACAGGATCTCTGAACACACACACACACACACACACAACCATACACGCATATGTTCACGGAATTCAAAACGCGTTCTAGACAATCTTGAAAATATCAATGCTTATAGATTTACGTGCAACGGAAAATTAGTAGACAGCAAGAAGAGAAGTACACACCTCAAACTGTAAAATTAAAAACACGCACACACACGCACCCAAATTCAAGAAAAGAAGGGCCACCTACAGTAAGCTTGAAAAAAAGCTCTAGAGCACTTCTCCTTCTCCTTCTCCCCATCTTTTTAGTGTTGATACAATCACCTGCGCAACCCATCAACGTGACAATAAATCCGCCCCCTCCCCCAACCCATCGGTGCTACGCTATAGTTAGTCAACTGAGCTTGCGCCCATGCCGTTCACACCCAATGCTTGTGCCCAACACCATAAAAGGTCACACCTACCGCTATACCATCCAACACACACCACTATCTTCCATGCCGACATCCACATCGCACATCCGAGACTGAGACTCCTCCGCCAATGACTCGCATTGCCTACCGTTCCACATAATCATCAAATGTTACCTCACCACCACCACAGTAATTTTGTGGCAACCGATAAGGAAAAAGCAAACAATGAAAGAGCCAATGTGTGAATGTCCAATGTGCTGCAAAGCTAACACCCTTAAACATATCCAATGATAGGAGAAAGCACCTTAACAGGCAATAGTTTGTGTGCTGCAAAATGCCGTCTGCGTAATGATGCAGAAGCTTCCCACTAGTCACTTCTTCCTCCGCCTCTGCTGCGTCTACCTCGCTCAGACACCAACTCATGCCGCCAAAGCCGAGCCTATCATTAAGTCATCACCGGGACCCTCTACACAACACGTTTCCCAAATATCATACCAACACAAAAAATAACCATGGTCCCCAAGTCAATGAGTAGTGAGGTCGCCAAGGGTCCCACGCCCTCCACATATATGTATTTGTGCTCCATCAACACGGATATCATGGTAATGAAAATAACGCATCTTTTACCATGCATAAAGTGCGAAAAGACCTACGGATAAATGATAAAAGCATGCTTCTACCCTAAATGAGAACACATATCAAATCAGTAGCTACACAAAAAGACCGCAAAAAAACACTTACAGCACTCCACTTACCTGAAGAAAGTGTGAGGTGACAGCAAAGGCGAGAGCCGCACTCGTCATCGACAGAAAATGCCTCCATTCTCGGTAAAAGAAGTCTTTACAGGAACTGCAGCCACCTCTTCAATGCTTATTCTAACATGTAAACGGATAAAGGGAATAGATTTAAAGGAATATAGATATAAGAAACACATATTAGCAAGAAAATAATGAATAGGCACCAGGTACTCAGCAAAGTTAAAACATTTCTCAACAAAATTATCTCACTAACCCAAATCCACCAGCATTAAAAAACAAACCGATCACAAATTGCCATAAGAATCGCAAATTATCGCTTACAGTGTTGCAAAGCAAAAAAAATGAACGTGAGCAGACATTGCGGCTGAAAAACAAAGCGCCCCAATAGTCACATTATGAGATCTTCGCGTTTACACTAGCATGTAGATGTATGAAGGAAGCCAATCGACATTCAGAGGACGTAATAACAATAAACTAAAATTAGCACATCATTTACCACGCATAAAATGTGAAAGCACCTACAGATAAACGATACAAGCATGTCTCCACCCAAAAATAAAAACATGCATCGAATCCATTGTTGCATCAAAAAGACAGTAACAGCTCAGTGCTTGCAGTCCAATCCTAGCTGAGGAACGTGGGAAGCGAGAGCTAAGGTACGATTCGCATCCATTCCCGCCTCATAATGCCTTCACTCTTCCAAAACAAAAGCTTTGACGTCAACTTCAGTGTTTAGCCTAGCAAATGTACGGACTCAGCAAATTGGCAATAAGACGTGTAATAAATACTTATTAGCAAAAACAATGAGTAGGTGCCAAGCACTTGCTAAGGTTAAAACTCATTTCAACGAATTTACAACCCCTTAATTGAAGTCCACATTCATCAAAAAACGAACTGATTGACAAAATGCCAAAACGATGCTGACTTATTATCTAAAGTATCACACATCAAATAATGAACGTGATTAGACCTTGTAAATGGAAAACAAAACGTCTTGGCATTCACATTATGAAGCCTTCGCGTTTACTCTAGCAAGTAGGCGTATGAAAGAGGCCAACCAATATGAAAAAAAAACCTAAATACACATAATAAACTAAGGCTAACAAAAAAGCACCAAATACTTACCAGCTTTTCAACCTGTTCGAGCAAATTCAGCTTCATTGCCCGAAAACAGCGGCCACCAAATCGAACACCACTTACGTGCTTCGCGCGCAAATCTAACTAATCACTTCAACGCTGTTCGCTAAAAGAAATAAACTTCTATGTTCATTTGCAGCAAGCCAAGGAATATTATAAATGCCTACTTATTTGTTGTTAGAGTTGAATCCTAAGGCAAAAATGCAAACAAACTAAATTATTTGGCCAGTGTAAGTAAGAAAACTATCAACAAATCCTGGATTTACAATCTCATTAAGATAACATTAAAAGAGTCTTATACTCATTTGTTTGCGATTCGAATAGCAATTAAGCGTTCGTTCTGACGTTTTTGTTTGTAAACTTTTACTATGCTCAAGTTTGGTGCTTGTAACCAGTTTGATTTTTCAAGCCTATTACAGCGTACATTTATTTGTGATTTAGTGTAGCTCTGTTTTATTTCGATGTTTTTGCATGACTTTTTAACAGGAACTTACACCGTCCTGCCAACCCGTTTCCTTGTACACAAGCAATGACCGGCGCTGCCTCCTGTAACGCCGTCAGACGACCAACGACTTTCAAGAAGAAGAATAGAAAAGGTAAAATTAAAGTTTTGAATATAATATGTGGTGAACAAAGACACACTCGTGAAATATTAAAAAAAACGGTGTCGAGCGTGCCAAAAATGAGTTAAATTGCCACATAACAGCAGGATTTACGCAAGTTAAGAAAACCTACAATCCAAAGCGCAGAAGCATTGACAGTGTAAATATAGCATCCAGAGATTCTCTTAAAGGCAAAAGAAGGCAAAATACCAAGTCAGAATACATATATTCCATAGACAAGAGGAATTGGGCTGCCGGACATGGTCGGAATGTCAGCCTCTGTGTGATCAAAACCAGAACCAGTGGCCAAGACAAAAAGAGTATCTATCACATATAATGACGCAATAATAAAGCCCTCGGTCTGGGTTGGTGATCAATCGAAAGGCCAAGTAATGCAATGGTAGGCACTAGGGCAGGGCACTAAAATCTTGCAGAAGGCAAACAACGTCATAATGGGTTCCTGTTAGACAATGTTCTAGTCCTCCTCCTCAAATCTTTAGACAACATCTAACAGACAATAGATGTATGAAATGAACATAAGGTCTGAACAATATTCTGCCTTGGTACGTTAAATATCGTACGTATTGGCCATACAATACTTAGTTCAGTCTCGTAAACCAATTAGGCTAGGTATCTTAACAAGTAATTTGGCTGGATTATGAGTGCTGATGTCATCGCAAAGTCGTTACTTGTGTGGTGAAGCTTAAAAAGTTGAAGAAGCTCTGCTTCCTGCTGTGAGTTATATCGTTCCTCCTACTTTCAATGTGATTGCTATTAAAATGCAAACATGCCTGCACGTCAACTTAAAGTGCCATCAGCTTAATTCCCACTACAGGAATGTAAAGATTCAATTTATGAACCGTGTGTGTTGCAAACAACAAAGTCCTTACAGTGGTAACTAGTAGTGTGCATGCTTCGTTAATGTGCCAAAAAAGGGTTCAGGATGAGGAGAAGGAGGACGATTTCTGTTGCAACTCTCCTGTCCCATGCGATGCCAGCCTGCTAACAATTTCTTTGACTGGAATGTTTTGAGGGCTGAATGTTATTGCTACTGAATTTGCGCTCAGTAGGAGTTTAACGTTGAGGTGGTTATTTGATCGGACATTGGCTAGGGTAGCAAGGGAGGTCGCAGACAGACCGAGACCGCAAAAAGAGATCAAGGAGGAGGAAGAGGGGTAAAATGGAAACCATTTGCATTTGCAATATCAGCAAGATGACAGTGTTATTTCATAAGAAAGCAGTATAAAAAACGCGATCATTGACGAGTCGTAAGTGGTTACCAAAATGTTTCGGGGAAGGAAGGCAAACAACCCCTCTCCTTACCATTTCCAAACTAACTTTCTTATCTTTTAACAACTAGTCGCAAGCGATGCAGGGAAAAAAGGTGGTAAAGAAGAAGATCCACCTGTGAGACGATGAAGACGCTGCGCACTGATCCATTCCCCCCCCCCCCCCCATTCAGGACATCACAAGCAGTGTGACCGCTTCCACTAGTCAATCAAACAATGCACCAAGGACTGTCTTCACACAATACGTCAATAAAACATCTCTACTCATGCATCCTAAGTGCTCATAAGTGGTAGCACTTATTGCTTACGATCAAAACATGCTATGAGAACCGTAAAACAGTTAGAACAACAAAACACCAACATCACAGCCACTAAATAAAAGACATTCAAGGTCAGTCTACCAACGCTTCATAAAGGAAGCCAATAACTCGCTTTGTCAGTTTTACTAATTTTTCGATATTATTACCTTCATCTTGCTTTTGATTTGTTTCAGAACCAATCTGAATTTTGAGCGTCACCGCTAGCGCCCGAAATCGCTGCATGTGCCTCAACAACATTTGACCATCAGATTGGCAAGGGGCGAAGGGAACCCTGCGTCTGCGTTGTCTTTGTGCCTCAGATAATGTCTGGCGTACCTGAGGTTGTTCTGCGGTTGGCAATGTAAAGAAATTCGAATAAGGCACCTGTGGTTGTGGTAGCTCTTGACGTAACTTTGACGGCGTGTCAAATGGGGGTGGGTTCGACATTGGGCACGTCGGCAACGCAGTGGCAGACTGAGGTTGGCCTGAGCTTCTACCTTGCTTTGGAGGTAAAGACAGTTTAATGCAGGATGTCTGTTGTAGTAAAGGCTCCGTAGGGCTATCTAACAGTTATATGAGAATACCAGAACTACTTAATTTTGTTATTTTAAACTTGATGAAATAAAATTGCAAGGCAATACTGACCCTTTCTCTGGATCACTTACCACTGGATCAGCTAAGTGGCATTTTTTTTGCAGATCCGAATCGTCAGCAGGCGGGTAAAGTGGTAACAGATCAACTGGCATTTGATCCAATTGCAACCCATCTGGATTCGTGCCTCGGAGAGATTTCCTGCTTTTTGACTTAATTCGAGAAAGAGAAATAAAACATTAACCACCTGAGTAAATCCTAAATTAATGTGCTTTCCTGCTTTACTCATTTTAATTTCTATTTGTTTGGATCTCGAGTAAGATGAGAATGCGAGGCTACGAACATCGCGCAATTTGGATAAACCAAACACGCAAAATCATTTTTGGACTTGAAAGCTATTCCTGTATTATTAAAAGAAGCTCAATATTTAAAAAGCGACTGGCGCAGTCAAATGCGTTCTTAGTTAAGAGAGCACCAATTGCAAATTTTGGGCGAAAGAAAAGGAAGGATTTGTGGAATGGTCGCTTGCATACTTGATACATGGTCCATCATAGCATACTTTTGCAGAAGTCGAGAACCCCGCAACCAGTAGCAAGTCATTTCCAGGAATTTCAAAGCAGTTTACTCCTATTTTAGATGTCTGGGTACCACATGTGTAGTGATTTATCAATCGCATTTGAGGTGAAACAATTAATTGCAAGAAAATTGGTAATTCGAAAGTAATTTTTGCCCAAAGTACAAATAAGGGTAAAGTCGCAACCCTTTTTGATGTCAAAGGCTGTTTTTAAAAATGTTGAAGGTGTGGACAGTAGTCCTTTTGCTGCTCAGGCAGAATTAATGCATGGCATTGTGAGCGCTGGACAACCAAATCCACTTTTTGTTAGGTTGTGTTTGATGTTGCCTTCGGCCAAGCCGTAATCGCTAAGGTGATTGATACACTACTGGCAAGGATTGGGTAGCGCTCGATGCTCTTTTGCTAAGACACCCGATTTTGAAACTCCACTTAAGCCGAAGCATGCATAAATACCATTCCAATGGCATATGAATTCAACCACACCGTCGTAAGATTTTACGGCAGTGTACTCGCAATTTCGTCCACTGTAAAGGGTAAGCCTGAATCGTCTTTTTGGTTCATCAACGCTACGTCTCTGTTTTATGCAAGTGAATCAAAAGCTCTGCACAGTAAAACGATTCGTGACCTCCAAGAATCAAGCTTTCTAACGTGTCGTCAATGGCGGTTCTGTTATCCATGCTTTGAGCTCGTGTACGATGCGTGTCATAGAACTTCATTTGGGAGATCGGCTGTTAAAATCCCCACTAGAAGGAGCTTGAACATGCTGCAAGCGCCACTCAAGGATATGATGAGAAGTGTACACCAGCTGCACGATTGCATGGGCCATTGTGGAGACCAGGAAGCAATAAGCACCACTGTTATCCTTTAAGAGACGACAAGCAGCTCTCGTGTCCGTAAGTGTGATGGCACCTTCTGGCTCTTTGCATCAGCACACACTTTGCATACAGTCAGAGCATAGGCAGTAGAATGGCTACATTGACTAAATAGAGGTGTAAATGCTGCTGGGAATGTCATGCAAAAATTATTTTTAACAAAGCTGACAGGTGGGAATGAGCGAAAGATCACAACTGGTTAATCGGATTGGAACCACGTTCCTTAAACACGCCTCATCTTCTTCAATTTTTCTATCAAGGCACTAACACATTTTCCTCTGCAGTACTTTAGGAACAGTGGGAGTTATTGTTTGCTTAATTCGATTCCGCATACAAAGGATTGAAGTGAGGCCTTAGTTAAAAGGCCCCCTACATAAATCCGTCACAAATCCATCTTTTACAGGAAATATGCCTTTACCTGACAAATTCAACCTCTGGTGCTTCCTTACGATGTAAAAAATCCTCTCTACTAAATATTTAGTTAAATGCTCATTTATATCCTCAGACAAGGGGTGACAAACGCAGCAATGAATGGGTGTTACAGAAGTCAATGCCACACAGCATTTTGTGAGCCCATTCTTAAAGCAAAGTCACGTTTTTTCACATCATGCGATGGACTGCTGGGCATCAATGACTTCGCTGTCAGCGCAAGAAATGTTACAATTTAGTCCCAAAAAATCTCGCATTCTGAACTAAGAGCACCAAAAATTCTTCTTCCAGACAGTTCCTGTGCATTTAGAAGTGGAAAACCTTAATCAAAGGAAAATGCGTACTTCGACCAGATGAGGAACTCACACGTGAATGCAAGAAACAAGAGCAATTAACACCACCTGGATCACACATTTCAAGTGAGTATCTGTCACAAATGTGCACATTGTAAGCAACAGCGGCCAGCAGAGGGTCGAAGGGGTCGAAGATGCACCTTTTCCTAGCTGTGGAGATCTTCAAATCAAAGGGATGGTAAGGTATTTTCAACTTTCAAGTCACCACTTCCTTCAATTCACGTCTTTGAAGAAATCGAGGCGCTTCGCGCCATCAATGTTTAAACGCTCCTTGTGACTGTGCGTAAGACAGACTCTGAAGAATTTGTGGGGAGGTGTAAGCCGACGTTTGTGCAGCCAATCGCGCGCAGTGACATGACCATACATGATGCAGGCCACGAAAATGCTTAAGCTCCAGGCATCCACCTTTGTCGTGGTCGCTAACTTGTCCTTTTTTTCAGATGTTATGACGAGAGGTGATCCGGTGAAGTCTGTCTTTTTAAGAGGCCCCACCTCCCGAGACAGGTTTGACGGACGACCCGATGTTCAGACCTAACGGAATGGTAACACGGTTGGCATATGTCGACCAGTGGATAACCCACACTCATGAGGCAAAGTGCGACTAAGTGAGCAGATGCAGCATCTACTCCTTGGGAAGCAGAATTTTCTAACCCACCATCGCATCCCGTTATGTCTCAACAACGGGCCCCTGTCAAAAGTGTCTCGAGAGGCAAGACTTCCTAGGAAGACAGACTTTACTGGGACACCCATCTTCATGGCACCTGAGATAAAGGATAAGTTGCATGACGTCAGCCATGACCAATGCTGTCGGTGATGAATTTTGCCCAGTGGTGAGTAGCAATTACAGTGCCTGGTCCCTTTGTCCATGGATTGGCTTACATGATTGACGATAGTTGACAGATTGACGATACTTCAAATGGGGCCCTAAAGGAGAGTGAAGTGAGAAATTAATCCTGCGACACCCTTAGTCCTTCTTTCCTTTGATTTTGCCTTCAAACCACTCTTAAAAATGTAGTGCTTTGCCTACTAAAAGACACGATAAAATGCGCACTTAGACAAGTTAAATCACTAAATCTGCACCTCACAAACCTTGCCCTGAATGACAGCCATGAGGAGGCGATGAGATGATGACCATAAATGTGTTGAAATCATCGAATTCTAGACCATATACATACAAGGTGACACTTGCTCACAAATTTCAGCAGACATTGGTGTACACGGAGGGACTGCTTTGCAAACTTCATTTCACTTAGGCGACGAAATTCATATGTAGGAGTAGTCGTTGTGAAGAAGGGGTGGTGCCAGTTAAGCAACCAAAAGTAAGGTGATTAAATACTCTGAGAGGATCGGCATTTGATTGAATGTCAGCAGAGTTCATCAGAGTTGCATTTGGATCCGCACCGACTGGTGATTGGACAATCACCATGAGCGATGCTGTAGGCCCTTCCACTCTCTGGATTCGGGACGGGCACAGCTAACACAAACTCCATCTCAGCGATTGCCGTTCAAAAGGTGCGAAGAAATTAGCATTAGAGTAACCTTGATGTATTTCGCTACCATCTCCTTCCCTTCAAATAGCCTTCTTGCGTGGTCACTGCAAATTATGCGATGAAGGCTAATTGTATAAAAAAAGTGGACGTAGAGTTGAATATTTATTTGACAGATGCAAGATCGCCATAAAAGGAAAGAGGATGAGGGAGTGCCAGAAGTTTTCTGGGTAGTTTAATACGGCATGAGCAAACGTGGGCGCGATTACGACTCCTTTTAATAGAATAAATGAATTGATTCGTCTGCTGATGATGAATGACTAGATAGTTGCACCATGAATAAAGGTAGTAATCAAAGTGTAAAAATGACCATTTAGTAGTAAAGCGAAGGAACGTCGGATGCCAAAGATGGCAATAGACCTCAAATATGTGCACTTATCGAAGTCACAACATCCACAATCACGCCACCGCCATCAGCATACAATAAGTAATGAGGCTTTACGAAATCAGGCTTAATCTCAAGTCGTCTGGACTGAAGAGCTAATCGCATAAAATCTCTACACCCAGGAGATAGGGAAGAACAATCATGTCAATGGGAGATGCACTGTAGTTAGTTTGATCTTATTCGGACATAACTAAGCGATGCGGGAGGTGGATTCCGCTTTGGCATTAACTGTTTTTTGTAACCTCACCACCATCTGCAGAGCTATCAACATCTTATAAAATTCATGCGTACGCTTTCATTTCTATGCCTAGCAGTCGAGTGACTTCCTGCGCTCTCATCGCGAAGGAGAACGGAGAGAGCAACAGGCAGGCGTGAAAGAGCACAACACAAAAAACGCGTACGCAATCACTGTTCTTAATGAGCGCAATCAAATCGCGGCGAACAGGCTAACCAGCAGAATCTAGTTTTGTGAGAGGTGCATTGTTAAGCAAGTCGGAATCAAGACACATCTTCCGCTGCTGCAAAAGACAGTAAAATTGCCGGAAAAGACGTCCAACAAATCAGGCATGCATAGATGTTGAATTAGTCCTAGAATCATGAAATCTAGTTTTATTTTTCGAATCAGGGTGTGTCTAAGACGATCTAAACAAGCTATAAAAAGGAAACGCTAAGCTGGGCATTATTAAATGCAATGAATTCTAGATCCTACGTGTACGGTTCTCTTTTTTAATGTCTATGAAATCTTTCATTTGCCTAAATGAGGCCCAGCCTGAATGCTTCACACAGTAATCGGGCCTCGGTACATGCGCGCTGCAGCCTTACAACCCTAGGGCTAAGTCAGATGTACGAATTCATCCATAAAGCAATGAAGTGGAAACCATTTGCAGGTAAAGACACTCAATTTCGATCATCTCAAAATGCTGGTTCTACTTAAGTTTGCTAGTAGCGTTATGGCAGAATGAAGTCTCAAAACGATATTAATATTTTGCTTAAATAAGCCATTATTTGATAAATTAGCTAGCAAATTTTGTACTGCAGATACGATTCCCATCAAGCGAATAAAACGATGACAGCTCCACTGACAGGTAGTCCAAGTGCGGCCCATCTCGATCCTTGCCTTAATGAGATTTCCTGTCTCCTCAAGTTAACTCGAGAAAAGGAGAACCAATATCACTTGCGAGAGTGTCTTGAAATAATGCGTATTTCCATCTCACTAATTTTTCTTTTTATTTGCTTGTTTTAGAACAAGATTGAAAGGCGAGGCTTCACACATCACGCAATGCAGTAAAACAGAAATTTAGTTAATAACTGTAAATAAAGCATGCAAAGTCATCGATACACATACAAAAGACCAAAATGAGTTGTAAAGTCAAAAAAAAAATAGAAGGTGGATGCAAACAGTGATAGTAAACTTAAATACAAATGAATTGGAAGTTACTAAAGAACCTAACACAAATACATCGACGCTGTTAAATATGAATAATCTCTGAAGCAGCACGCGAATTCTATTTCAGTGTCAGTTTACGAAACCGTGCTAACAAGACTTCAGTATCAATAAAAAAGTGATGAGAAAATAAAACACAAAATGGACACCCGTCATTGCTTTCAACGTGTGATGAATATGGAAGCGGAGATCCTGCAGGACGATTGAAATGGAGGAGTATGCTGTCGGCAAAAAATACACGCGAAACACTGCTTCAACTTTAACTGCTACAATTACTGTTTGGACAGATGCTCACAGACCAGAAGAAGGCATGAGAACATGCCCTTGACCACGACCAACCTTCGATTTGTCTAGATGGTAATCAGAGTAGCCGAAATCTCAGTGGTCAAGAGTTACAACGGAACCATCTAAAATTCCTGTTTGCTACACTTGCACACACACGTCGTACAAAGCAAGGGCGCGTTGAATAGGCTGGCACATTGTAAAGAGTAGACTTTTATCCAAGCCCGCCGGCAAGAGTGTCACAACTTGTCGTCGTCTATGCACTCTAAATGCTACTGCTATATGCACTACTAGGGTCGCAGACGAGCAACAATAATCACAGCTCGTAAGGGTTTTGTTTTTGCTGCCTAGAAGGCTACAAAGAACGGCAAACAATTGTTCTTAAATCTGAGTGTGTGTTTATGGTTTTGTGACCAATTTGTTGTTCCATGAATAAAGATAGTAATTCAAGCGTTAAACTGACAGCCTGCAGGGCAAAGCGAAGAGGCTGGATGGAGAAGATGAGAATAGACCTTGAATATATGCAGTTGCCTGTGATGCTGTAAAAGTCACACCATCTACGAGCACGTCACCGTTATCATAAAAAAAATGAGCGATGAGACTAAGAAATCCAACCTCATCTCGAGTCGTCTGGATTAGGGCGATGATGGCATAAAATCTTTAGACCCAAGAGGGAGGGAAACACATTTACGCTAGTGGAACATGTGTCTAAGATAGTTTGATCTCATTCAGTTTTTTCTCCTTCGCAGGCAAGAGTAAGC